>JAEANM010016781.1:0-13164 GCA_017656035.1 Myanophis thanlyinensis
ATAAGCTGTACAATTCAAGTGAAAAACAAACTGAAATCTTTTAGGAAAAAATAACAAACTTACAATAATGTGATTGAATAAATGTGCACACTCTTAATACTTTCTTGAAGCACCTTTTGATTTTATGATAGCATTGTACAGCTTATATTTATTAATAGGGTTGTATATGTAGACTTTTTACATCCACAATTTCCAAGTATGCACAGCTGATTTAGTAGGATTTACTTCTAGCAAACTATTAAATAACTTGCATAAAAACATTGGAGGACGTTTTAGTAATGTTATTTATTCTTAATAGTTCTGACTGAAATACTGAAGAAGAAAGCTAGCCAAATATATTCTCCTTATATACTCTGTAAATTTACCAATAATTAATATTCATAAAAACATAATTAAACATGATTACATTAACTTCTTATTTAATCGATAGGATACAATTAATGCTCTTGTGTTCTGAGGTTCTACTTCTAAGGTCTGTTAACAGATTTGCCATTGAAGTTTGTCAATTCAAATCTGTTAACACTAATTTTTCAATCTATGGAACGTTAAAAAAATTACAGAGCTCCATATCATGAAGCTAAGGTGATAGAAAATTGGCTGAGCTTGATTTCTAATCTAATGATTTATTTTGCCTTTTGTCTCTCCAGGGACTGCATCAAGTTCTTGTAGAACAATGAGGATGTGCTACAGTTTGAAAAAACAATTATATTATATTCTCAGCAAATTACTCCTCTTTTTTAAAAAATTCTGTTAGAAAATGATTGATTGATCTTTCATAAAGTGGACATATTGATAGCATATTCATTATAATTTCAAATTACATCTTAAACTGTTCAAATTAACTTCCCAAAGTTTTTCAAATAAATATATTGGTATAGTTTTGCAGCATTACTACACTGTTGAATAGACTTAGTTAAAGCAAAGAACTTTGTACTTACTTTCGCATTCTGAATCTCCACACTTTTTCTGCGCCGAAAGCACTTTAGTACTCTCTGTGTTTGTTGACAGTGAAAGAATTAATAGTGTAAGACTGATGTCTAAAATCTTCAACATTCTTAAAAACGTTATTCCTGAAGGAATGTTTAAAATTAGAGTCTCATGAGAATAGTTTTTCAATTCCTTTAGTTAATAAGCTTTTAAAGCTAAAAAGAACTCGTTAATTCATTTTCTTCTGTTCTTTAGACTCTGCTCTCACAAATGCCCTTTCAACAGTGTTTTGAGTCAGATGTCCTGCCTGCTTTAATAATTAACCACGTTCAATACATGGATTAAGGTTTTAAAATAAAAAAGTTATTCTCCAAAGTTATTTTAATTAGAAAATCCTACTTTACCTGTACACTAATCTGAAAATGCAGATTATTTGTGTGACATCTACATTATAGGAAGAAATGTTTGTAGTAAAATTAATATATGTTTTTTTTTCAAAATTGTTGTTTAAGTTCTATATTTGTTTGAATCCCTGTCTTTCAAGCCCTATGACTGAATTTATGTTTTTCTTTTAGAGTATGACCCTGGACCTAGGCAAATTGACTTGGACATTATTCCATGTTTGGTGGCTTTTTCTGTCAAATAAGCGTGAATAATATGACTGAAGTTTCAATTTAGTACAGGAGTCAGTTTTCTGAGTTGTTTCTTTTGTTTGTTGGTTATACTGCCAAGACCGAAGCATGTATCTGCATGCATATGTACACAAACCTACCCACACACATGTATATAATATATTTTTAACTGATAGAGAATAGCCATACTTCCCAATTGTAAAGTAAGACCATATATTTAAAAATACTTGGCTTCAACTTGATGTGAACAAGACTGCAATATACCAGAGATTTTAAAGAAGAGGCAACCATTTGTCTGAAATACCAGTATAGGGTATCCTGCCTGAGCAGAGGATTGGACTGAAGACATCCAAAGGTCCCTTCCAACTCTGTTATTCTGTTACTAAACAGTTTAAAATAGTTGCTTTATTTTTCCATTGTTTACCTACACACCCAGCTTATCTAGCCGACAGCCAAACACTGCCACTCTTTAGACATAATATCTCTATTGATCCCAAGGAAATTTTATTTTAGTTTAAATTTCTAGACTGTTCAAATGATTCATGAGATTAAAAAGTACAATCCCGAACATTATGGAAAAAGAAAAAAAGTCATCCAAGAGAACAGATTAGAAAAGCAGTTTTCCTGGTCATTCCTAACCTAAGAGTGCATGCTGCGCACTGTTTAATATATTTAATATTTGAGTTTACCAATACCTGAAAAAAAAAATCAGGACAAAAGTGTTACAGTGAAATGAACCCCACAAATTAAAATATGTCTCCCTTTCTCTGCAACTGTTATAGAGAAGTTTTGTTTCTTCATGCATGCTAATTTACAGAGAGTTAATTAATTAAATAATTGAAAAATATTGTCTGTACTTTAGACAGAAAATGATGCCACTGTTTTCAGTTTCAATGCTTTACTCCCATCTTGGTTATCTCCTGTTGCAAATCTTTTTCCCAGAACATGTTGAGATTAGATTACGTGTTTGTTCCATAAAAGTATTGTAAAATTTTGAAAGAAGGCTTTTAGCTGCATCTGGAATATTCAGTTACCAGTAATTCAAAAATTCAAATAGGATTTGAGATCGATTTATTTGGTTTTTACTTTTTAATTAAAAAATTTGTACTGCAAATAAAACAGCAAGGAATAATCTAAGGAAGCTAAATGGTCAGTTACAAAGTTTAACAAAATTCTGACCTGTTTTTTCATCCTTCTCTGGTTTCTGTCTATTCTTCAACTGCCTTTCAATAGTACTCAACTGCCTTTCTCCAAAGTTCCATTGTTTTTCTATTTAAATCTGCCCTTTCATTAGTCAATACAGAAGTTCCAAGTGAGATTGTAGAGCAGGGCATTATACTAACTTATTCCCCAAATAATGAAAGAAACAAAACGCTCTGAAGATTATATTGAAGTTTCAGGTTCAAACAAATTTTAAAAGACTAATTGTAATTTCCTTCTTTGATAGTAATTAAATAAATAAATAAATAAATAAATAAAATAGGTCGCTCACGACACGCCGATCACCGAGGCAACAGTGACCCTAGAGTGACCCTCCAGCGAAGCTGTGGGAGCCATGCTTCTTGAGGGTGCCGTGCTCTTGGGTACGCTGCCACTGTCAGTGAGGGCAGAACTAGTTCCACGGGCCGGATTAAAAAGCCCAACGGGCTGGGTGTGTCCTGTGGGCCGTAGTTTGCCCATGTCTGCTCTAGGGGCTGTGCTCATCTCTGTTTCTTAGCTGAGGGAGCTAGCATTATCTGAAGACATTTCCGTGATCATGTGGTCAGCATGACTATCCACTAAAGTACATCGAACACTGTTACCTTCACAACAAAGTGGTATCTATTTATTTACTTGCATTTGTATGCTTTTGAATTGCTACGTGGGCAGGAGCTGAGGCAAGTAGTGGGAACTCATTCCATTATGCTGCACTTGGGTCTCAAACCCGGGCTGTCAGCTTTCCAGCTGACAAGCTCAGTGTCTTTAACCGCTGAGCCATTGTGCCTCCTTATTAACGATTAAGGCTGCACAAAAGCCAATTCTGAAATGTCTGTACATGCACAGAGATAGCCAAAGCCTCGTTTATCTGCTCTCTGTGAATAAGAGGCCTTAGGAGAAACCTAAAGGACAGCACAAGGCAACTTTGCTTCAGTTTTTTAGATGCAACGGCTGCATTGTTTCACATAGAAGCTTTTATTATAATTGAGCCTATCTTGAAAAGTCTGGCTGTTTAACGTACAAAATGGTTTTATATTTCCTACAGCACTATTGCTGACAACACCTATACATCTATTCTGAGTGCAAGAGAGTTAGGGGTGAAAAACTCAGTGCCATTGTGAAGAGGGTAGCATTTTAAGAAAACTCTAGATTCAAATGAATGCTAAACCCAATGAAATATTGTTGTGCTGTTAGCACTGTTAGACTCCTCTAGCTTGAAGTCTATATTTTGTCACTAAATGGAACTGTTGACATGCTGATGGAATCTTTACATCCTCCTCATTAGTTTGCCTGTATACTATGCATTGTCAGTGTATCTGCAAAACCACACATCTTAAAAAGTGATACTAGTTTTTAAAAAAAAAACTGATCAGAATTTGGTCAGTTAGCAATTGGCTCCTATTTATGACAGTTGCAGAGTCCTGTAGTCATGTGATCACCTTTTGTGAACCTTCTGACAAGCAAAGTCAATGGGGAATCCAGACTCATTTTATAGCCATGTTACTAACTTAACAACTGCAGTGATTCTCTTAGCAACTGTGACAAGAAAGGTCACAAAATAGGGCAAGATTCATTTCACAACTATCTCACAATTTTGGGCTCAATTGTGGTCATAAGATAAGTATCTGTTTTCATGCATAAATTTCATTGAAAGGTTCTTCTCTTGTTCTTGAATTGCATTAATTTTTAAAAAATCTACTGTGCATGATACTTTGGTCCATATACAATCTAGATGATAAAGCAGGCTAAAACATAATTATATAGACTTCTCTTCAAACATTTGAGAGATGGAAGAAAGAAAGAAAGAAAAAGAAAATATATATTCAGGAATATATACATTAAAGTTGTCTACCAAACACTATTTGATGGCATTCCTAATGTCAAATCATAGCTGCATTGGTAATTGAGGTAAATTCTTGGAATGTTCAACTAACTATACATAAGCTAAAAAGTAAATACTGTTAAATATATTATATTCTGCCAAACAACATTCCATGCAAGTTGAAATTTCAAGCTTTGTTCAAGACCTGACTCTGAAACACATATAAATGCACACACCTCACTCAAATGTGGGATGCCAACGTAGATGGATCAGTTAATAATCTTCCTTCCACTTCCACTGACAATCTATTCCTGTCTGGCTTTTTACTTCAAGAAAGAAGATGGGGGGTGGGGTGGCTGCGGGAAAGAGAGAGAGAGATGGAAAAAGGGAGGGAGGTGAGAGAGAGGAAGAAAGAGAGAGAAAAATACATCTTTTCATTAGAAAAGACAGGTAAGTAAAAAAAAATAAGTAATCTGGCCTTATGGTATGGTTCTGCTGTTTCAATCAACTGCTGCATTTAAACAGAAGGAATAATCCAAAGAACTATATGTGGCACAATATTCCATATAGTTTGAATAAACTTTTAAGACAACCCAGTATTGGGATTTTGTATAATATTTTGCAATATAAATAATGTAATATAATTGAATAGAGCAGATTGGATGCATTTGCTCAAACCATGGAAGACTTAAACTTCTTCCATCACTTATCCTTCTTAATCACCAACCTGTACACTCTCCCTTACAACCTTTCTGTATGCAGGAGAAAATGGGGTGGGCCCAGACTATTTCACTTTGATGACAAACCTCTCCAAACCTGCTGCTCTATCCATGTATTAGGATTTTGATTTCATAGCCCTAAGATTTTTTGAACCATCCTTGGATTATATCTTTTCCACAAATTACATAACTATAATAAATCTGGATACTTATTTATTTCAATCTTTTTTAAGGCCACCTACATGCCAATGCCTCTTATGTCTCTCATGTAATATTAATCATACTATCTGTTAACAGCAAGAACCAGAGTTCAGTGCTAGATCTGGGAGCAGAGATTCCTAGGTTCTAGTCTTCCCTTAGACATGAAAATCAACTATATGACCTTGGGCCAATCACTTCCTCTCAACACAAATCAATATTCGGCTCTGCAACAATCTGCTTGAAAAGCACACTCATACCTACATGTCTATGGAGAGTCTCAGTCATCCAGGTCATGGTTGTCCCAAAGGTGGTTTTTCAAAGGGCAACTGGACTTTCTGGGGTTTGTTTGTTTGTTTGTTTGTTTGAAGACATTATCTTCTCACTCAAGAAGTTTCTTCAGCTCTTCTCTTCAGCTGTAGAAGCTTCTTGGATGAGAAGCAAAAACAGAAAGTCCAGTTGCCACTTGAAGAAGCACCTTTGGGACTTACACCAACACTTGTCACATTGCACCTTAATAAGATCTAGGTAACTAGGCAACTCTGACTATAAGATCTAGGTAAGCAGAGTGTAAAGCAAGGAGAATCTTCAACTAATCAGGATATATGCTAAGAAGCAACTACTGCTTATTAATATTGTAACTTGTAACTTGCCATGTTGCAAGTATTAACTAATGGGATCATTTTATGTTTGCTTTTTAAAATTAGAATGCTGTCCACTCAATTGTCAAAATGGGATTATTAACTACAAATTAATACATTGGATGGTAAAAATGAATTCTTTATTCTAATTATCTGGATCTCAAAGTTACATCTTCATTTTATTTTCTTCACTCTGAGATTGATGCCTGCCTAAAACCTAATAAAATAATTGTAAGATTAATAGACATCATCTACATCCTAATATTAAATCCAAGTATACAATTTTGAAAATTAGATCAAAAGAGGGCGGGAAAATAGTGATTCATTACCATGCCTGAAAGATACAAAATTACCTCATCATAAATTTTAAGTCATCTGTTTTTCCCTGTTGTCAGTGCAATGAATCACTTTCACTAATAAATTGGGTAGTCAAATAATATCTTATATCTGGATAAACTGGTTGCCATCCGACATCTGTCTTCATTAGTAGGACAGTAATAAAATTAATGGAAAACACTTAGCTGACAATAGCCAAGCAAAATCAAATTGTCTTTCAAATCTCTCTAGCAAGGTCTGAGTGATTTTCAGAATAAAGCTGTGCAAAATGGCACACTTTGTTTAATAATATATTCCATAGATGTTTCTGAAGTCACAAATAGATATTAATCTAGACTGAACCTGACTCACATTTACTATCAAACAGTTAGTTACCAGAGATCATAATGTGAGATTGTATGTGCTCTCAAATACAATTATTTTTAATATCTTACTTTAAAAATATTTTAATACTGCTTTTATTTGAGATAATCTCTTCTTAAAGCTATTAGTTGATTGACTACTTATCAACCTATAGAAATGCTAGCTTGACGCTCCCAGTTTCCATAGAAGACTGAATTAGCATGTTGAATAAATATTGGCTAATGTTGATGGGAAGCCAATCCTATAAATCAATTCAAATAGCATTTTAGCTCCATCAAATTCCAACTATTATTTAAAACATGTGTAATCCTTGATTTCAACAGATTTGAGGATAACAACTAGTTTACTGAAAATTGAAGAGAAGCTCATTTAAACCAGCACCTTGGAAAAACTTCAAATATCTGGAAATATCTTACGCCAGAACAATCCTTAATACATTATGATTTCTGTTGGTTTGGGGAGAAGTTGTAATATCTGATTGGATATTAATAATAACTGGAAACAAACTCTGGTTGGACTCCAGGCAGATTTCATCGGCCAGTATTAGATGTGATCGAACTCATGTCTTGTGACGTTATTTGTTTTATAATTTTGTAAACTACTTTGAGTGTTTTTTAAAAACAGTGATTCTTAAAAGGATATTTTTAAGTTGTTGCATGGGTGAATTATACTGTTGCTCATGCTCCAGAGAAAGATATTTATAATGTACTAACATAATAAAAAATATAATTCACATATTGTGATAAGTAGATCTAAATAGGATCCAAATGTCCCTTTCATCCTCCAAATTTGTCCTTAAAACAAGTATTACATTTGTGTGCAATATTTGTGATCGGTGTTTCAAACCTGATCAGAAATGTCATTTCCTTCTCTGTGGTAAATTCTTGAAATGCCTCAAATATTCTATCTTGTTGTTTATTGTTTCTTTGTTGATGCTTTTCTTGCTTCAACCCTTTCAATACTAATTCAATATGATTTGTTCCTTCTGGCCAAAAGATCTTCCATGGATAAGGAGTGCAGCCAACGGGAGACAAGAATAATATTAAATCTGGTGGTGTTGAGTGTCTCATTTCCCCATTTTGAAGCAAAGCTGTTTCTAATATTTAATTTCAAAAACTTTCAAGAATCTAGAAAGAAGTGTGTTGAACAGATTAAATGGAAGAAGAGCTCTAATCTGTCAATTTTGCACTGATCCTTTATGGTGTGTGCATGTATGTGTATTTCCTTGTATAGCTGCTGACAGATAGCATGACATAATCTAAGCCAAAAGGTTATTTTGAATATATTTAGCGATTAAATAAACAAAGAAGCAATGGCTATGTTCTCCTGCAGAAAGCTACAACATGCAAATCCACGAGATAACAAACCAGACTCACATGTGCATTACTGAACACTGGATCACCTACTAGTCATATTCAAGAGAAGTCAGTTGGACAAGCTAATCAAGTAGAGTATATTACATTTTTTGTTCCTTTAATCTCTGTTTTTGCTATAGCAAATCCCAAAGCCAAACCACAAAGCAATGTTTAAACTCCCTCCAGTGCCAAAAAGTGGCTTGGCAATGAAAATCTACCACAGGATTGTGCAGCCAAGCTACACAGCTACAATGAAATGAGAGAGAAAAGAGCCAGTGTGTGTGAACAGAAAAGTACAATCACCAACAAAAAATGAGAAGGATTCGTCTTTCTTTCTTTCTTTCTCTACATTAGTACAAAACCATATTATTTGTTTTGGACACTTCTAATGTCTCAAGTGAGAGCCAATGTGGTCTAGTCCTAAGGCACCAGACTAACAGCAGGGATACCCAAGTTTTAGTCTATTCTTAGGTATGGAAACCAGCTGGGTGAATCTGGGCCAGTTTTGACATCTCAGTTCTTGAAAGAAGGCAGCGACAAACCACTTCAACAAATTTGGTTTTTCAAAGAGTTTTTTTTAATTAAGTACAAAAAAAAGGCAAAATAAAAAATTATAAAAGGGAAAAAAAGTTGAAAAAAGAAACAACAGACAACAATAAACTGGAATTGATAGCTGACCTATGTTAATTCTGCAAACTATTGAATAGTTGCATCCATATATATGTCTTTACTATGCTGAATCCTAAGCCTTTTAGCTATAAATTCACTTAAATTTGTCCAAAACTGAAAATATTAAATCTCAAAGTTGACATAAGTAAAACAATTTATGCATGCAGATTGACCCTGCAATTTATTAATATGTAAATGGAAGTCATTTGTCTGAAGTGTGTTGGCTGTTCAATGGTTTAATGGGATTTCCAAGGGATTTCAGAAAAAATACCACTGGTATTTGATGCCAGATAAACTATCAGAGATGTATAAGGGTGCTTCAACTTTTGTTGGAAAAGCAAGAATAAGGAGGATACTTTTTATCACATGTGATGGACATGTGACAAAGAAAAGAAATATTGGGTACAGATCCACGGTTTAATTTAAAAACTGTTAAAAAGTTTCTTACTATGGAAACTGGACATTTTTCTTTTAGGACTATTAGATAAAGAAATTGAGGGGCGGGATGGAACTTTGCTGCAAAATCATACAGCTACACACAAACATGGGAAGAAGTGTTAACCAAGAATGGATTGAAAACATGATAGCAATGCTGACTGCAATAATTAGAACGAGAATGCAAATAGTTTTATGGTTATTTGGACTTTTTGGACTTTCTGATGAGATTTTGACTTTGGGTTTTGACAATTAAGCAGGTTATTGTCATGGAAATGGCTAGTGGTTATTATTTTGCATAACTAAAAATGTGATACTATAACTTTATTATGTATCTTACTGCATCAGGGAAAAAAATAAATTGTTTCTTTTCTTTTCCCTTAATTTTATCCCCTCTTTTATCCCCTCTTTCATCCCCCTTCTCTCTATATAGGGGGTATATATACATATACATATACAAAGAAAGAGAGAGAGACAGAGTGAAGAAATACCACATAAAATAAGGTGCTATGATAATTCAATCTAGATGTCTCCAATGATACAAACCACTCCATCAGTCTCAGATTAAGTTAGTATGAACTGCTGCTTTTGAGTACCTTTAACCTAAGGAAAATAATATTTTACCATCTGGTTATAATCATGTGAGAATGAACAACAGAAGCCACCACAAAGTATTTCTTATGAAAATTGAAAAAGTTATCCTATCTGGACACCAAGTGAGTATAAAGAATAAACAGTCAAATACTCTTTTGGTTCATTGAAGGCTATAAATCAGTCCCAAATTCCTTCCTGAGTTTTATGATCATGAACTGTAAGTCTTTTGATACTCAAGTATTTCCCAGCTTATATATGATATGTTCTACAGTTAAATTCCTCACACATTAATTGCTGAATAACAGGATGCTTTCTAATTGTAGGGTTTTCTTTTGTTTTTTGTTGTTTGTATTTTAAGTAATGTCAACACCCTTTCTGACAACCTCTGTTCTTACACCTAATGAATATTAGGACAAAGGTATTTATTTTGTTTATATAGTGCAACAAGATGGTGGAATATCCTGGAGCAATACTAGAATGTTCCAGATGTTTCCAGAATTGGCAATCTACTTTACAGTCTTAAACGAGTCTTCTACTATATCCCACTGAGTAATATAAAATATACACAATTTGGCATTTGTCATTGCCATTATTAGTGTATCTAATTCCATCTGCAAAAACTAAAGGATAACAATCTATCTGTACTATAGAAGTACAGTGGATAATGTAGCTTTGGCACTGTTCAAGTATGGAAAAACAGTACTTAGCCAATTTTTATTTCACAAACCATAAAAAAATGTTTTTGTGTTTGTATGCATCCAGATAAACATACAGATTATGCATATGCTAATTTAAAAACTCAAGTAAGAGCTTTGTTCAATAATGTATATCAGTTGTTTCCTTCCTAATTAATACCTATTGAAAGCATAGACTATACTATTTTTTCATGAATCACTATTTGGCCATCTTTTAAAGAGAATTGACTATTTTATACGCATGTAACAGGAACATAACAGGATGAGAACATCCTTTGTTACTGGATTAAACTAGAAACACCTGACTCAATCCTCCCATATATCAGTTTAATCTTTTGTTATATGAAACCTGAGCTAGTCCATATCACCCTTTATTATCCTTTCCAAATACAGTATGATAATCTATTTAGATGCATATATTTTTCAAATGCCTTTGTTGTGCCAGTAAAAGACAAATCATCCAAAACAATGCTTAGGAAACTTCCCATTCTCTTCTGTTTTGCACTGAATAAATGTGTAGGAAGCTTACTTTCAAAAAAGTATACATGCTGCCTAGAAATTGTATTTTGACACCATCTGAAAACTAACATGTTTGTGATCTGGAAAACAGTTTCCCATATTTAAGTACATACTGAAATAAATATATTTGAACTTTGATTAGCCATGGTGTCTAACAGTCTGTTCTACTAATAGATTGATGATAACATAGAAGTTAGGGTAAATTGTGATTACTGTTGTCAGCTGGGAAAAAAAGTAGAGCATAAATATTCCTTCATTTGGAGTTAGACCAGGAATTATTGCCTCATCCTCATCCAGATGTAGCCAGATCAGATTGTCCAGCTGATAAATTCAGAAATTCTATGAGAATAATATCACTGTCTTTGAATAACTGACATGATGTAATTAAACAGAGATAAAACAAAGAGTTACCCTGGGATTAAAGGAAAGCATTTTTGAATGGGCATAAACAGAAAACTGAAAAGATGAGCAATGAGGATTGTAAAACATTTTATTCCACTCTCTTTTCATCCTTCTGAAGTTACAGGAGTAGATATTCAGTACTACTCTAAAAAGTATGTCATTTGATACAGCAGTTGTTTAATTCAGTTTTTTCAATGCGAGATCCTCCATATATGGATAGTCCTTGATTTATGACCACAATTGAGCCCAAAATGTCTGTTGCTGAGCAAGACATTTCTTATATGATTTTTGCCCCATTTTAGGACCTATCTTGCCACAGTTGTTAAGTGAATCATTGCAGTTGATAAGTGAGTAACACATGTTGAGTGAATCTGGTTTCCCCGTTGACTTTGCTTGTCAGATGGTCACAAAAGGTGGCCACATGACCCTGTGACATTGCAACCATCATAAATATGACTCAGCTGTCAAATACCTGAATTTTGATCATGTGACCATGGAGATGCTGCAGTAGTCGTAAGTGTGAAAAATAATCACAAGTCACTTTTTTCAGTGCTGTTATAACTGTGAATGGTCACTAAGTCAAGGACTACTACCTGTGTCTTCAACTTCACCTCCCAGATTAAACTGGCCATGCTAAATGGGAATTCTGAAACCGATAGCCAAAAAAGACAAAAGGAAAAAAAGAAATCAAGTTCTAGGCATTATTTGAAGGAACTAAATATTAAGACTTTTAAAAGTAAAATGAAGGAATATAAAATTAGTTGATTTTATCAAGTTTAAACTAGATATATTGTTATCTCTGGTAACCTTTAATGGACTGTTATTGATATCAGAACTGAAAGGACAAAGCTTTAAAAAAAAATTTATAGATAAGAGGTGTGATATGGAAAGAAGAGATAATTTGTTATATTTTAAGTGAGGATGATAAACTACTAGAATCGTTTATAATTTTGAAGTAGGGAGAGGACATTTCTTTATATACTTCTTTCTCTTTACTATATTCTTATTGCTTTTCTATTTTTCATTTCTGTACTGTCTATTTTTTTCTTTCTATTATTGTTTTAGCTTATTTTTTTTCTTTTGTAAATTTTAATAAAATTACTATGAAAAAGAAAGTTAATATTCCAGAGTTGCCCTAATGAAAATAAATAATAAAGGTCAAGTTGTCTCCAAATGTAAAAAATAGGAAGAGAGGAACTGAATGAAGCAGCGCCTGTCTATAGCAAACTGGCTTCAGACATTTTTCTGAAAAGGTTCCATTGTTCAGTAGACCAAGGATTATGTACAGGTGCATACTGGAGCTTGATCCAACAGATTTTGTTCATGCCAATCAAGAGATTCCTGAAATATGTCGGGCTGAAGAACTAAGCTCCTAATGCCTTAATTTAAGAGTGGAGTGTCCCGATGCTCCCTCCTTCTGCCCAGGGAAATTCGGGGTATGTGCAGGTGTGCTTTTTGAGGAAGAATCAGCAGTAAATAATCTGTGACAAGATAAAGCTAGAGATAAACTTATGAGTTTGGCTTTGATTTGTGCAGACAGTGGATAACTTAATTTTATCATGAAAAGAGAGAGAGATTTATATTCTGCTTTTAATTATGGGTTAACTGACTTGGCTGTCTTTGCTTTTGATATTCCTGGAGGCAAAGACAACTATATATA
>JAEANM010016782.1:0-13163 GCA_017656035.1 Myanophis thanlyinensis
TATCTGCTGTGAACCGCCCCGAGTCCTTGTGGAGATGGGGCGGTATATAAATGTGATAAATAAAATAAAATAAATAATAAATAAAATCTGTATGACATATACATACTTTCTCATTTGGGGCATACCCTTGGAAAGTGGACTATAGTCAATAGAATGGTATTCCACAATAAACATTTAATTTTTAAAATATAAGACTGTAATTTGTCAAATTAAGATTCAGTTCCTCTTACAATAAATTCGTCTGTCCCAGTGCACAGTGGGAGTTATAGTGATATTCAGGAAGAAATATCCATATTTAAAACTGGCTTTAGTTTTATGAAATATGCTAACATGGAACAACATTTGAACCTACTCTAGTTAAATCAGCATTTTTAATTTAATCTATTATCAACATTCTTATTCTTTTCTGCCAAAAGACAACTAACAAAACTAACTGCAAATTGTAATAGCTGATGGACCATAATCTATGGGTATTCCAGAAAATATCTAACAAAAGCCTTGCTGGATTAAACCAAGAGAGCATCTAGTCCAACAATCTTGTCCTCTTGGCTTTTAAAGTTCTTGTTTCTCTTGATTTTTGTTATTCATTTTCCCACTGCAATCATTAGGTTCCAGATACTTATAAATGAAACCAAATCTCAATATGTTCCTTTAAACTTTATCTTCTCATAAAAAGGACTCAGGGCACTTTCTAAGTTATTGTATCTATATATTATAAAACAACTTCTCTGTTGATATTAGATAATTAGTTTGGACTGGAAAGGTAAGAGATGAATTAATCAAGCAAATAGTTATGGAGAAAAAATAAGGCTACTAAACGTTGCTGGAAAGAGAATCATACCCTTTGACACAGTTTCCTTATTTTTGTGTCTTTCTCAAAGTTTAAGTTTTTAAATAATAAGACTGCAATATAAAACCTATATATACTGATTACGAAAGGTAACTATTCCTGTTTCTGAGATGATGATCTTTGTTTTCTAAATAATCTACTATCTGCCTCTACCCTGGAAAATAATTTTTTATTAAAGAGATCTTCTCTAATATTAAGATAATGGTCTCTGGAAGAAAATTCTCTATTTCATTTGACTTCATATCAATGCATATTCATAGTTGATCTAATTAAGTCTATAAATAGTTTAGTTTAGTTTAGTTTTATTTGATTTATATACCGCCTCCTCTCCCTAGGGACTTGGGGCGATGCACAGCCAATAAAACACAGATACAATAACAATTTAAAAAACCTATTAAAATAATTAAATAAAGGCTGTCCAATTAACATTATCATTATAATTAAAAATTCAATTAAAATCAGTTTAAAAACAATTAAAATATAAACAGTTAAAATTTAGTTTAAATTAATTCAGTTTAAAATAAATTAAGTCTAAATTAAAACCCCAGGTATCAGGCCAGGCCAGCTAGTTGAAACAAATGGGTCTTCAGGGCACGTCGGAAACACCGGAGATCCGTAATAGTACGTAAAGCCATGGAGCGCTTTAAAGGTAAACACCAACACCTTGAACTGCACCCAGAAGGCCACAGGAAGCCAGTGCAGCTCGCGCAGGAAAGGTGTAACGTGGGAGCTCCTAGGAGCTCCCATAATTACCCACATGGCCGCATTCTGGACCAACTGGAGCCTCCGGATGCTTTTCAAGGGGAGCCCCATGTAGAGAGCATTGGCATAATCCAGTCAGGAAGTTACCAGGGCAAAAGTGACTGTGCGAAGAGCGCCCCGATCCAGAAAGGGTCGCAACTGGGCTATCCTACGGACCTGATAGAAGGCCCCACTGGAGACAGCTGTGATATGATCATCCAACGACAGCCGTACATCCAGGAGGATGCCCAAATTGTGAGCCCTTTCCGTGGGAGATAGAATTTTCCCCCCATGGCCAGCGATAGTTTAAGCTGGCTGTATCTGGGCGCAGGAAAGCACAGCCACTCGGTCTTGGCTGGGTTGAGCTGAAGCCTGTTTCGCCCCATCCAACTCCGCACGGCCTCTAGACAGCGGCTCATCACTTCAACGGCTTCGTTGGGGTGGCCTGGGGTGGAAATATACAGTTGGGTGTCATCTGCATATTGGTGAAAACTCACCCGAAAGCCACGGATGATCTCCCCCAGCGGCTTCATGTAGATGTTAAACAGGAGGGGCGAGAGAACCGACCCCTGGGGCACCCCACATATCAGGAGCTTCAGGGTCAATCTCTGCCCTCCTCCCAGCACAAATGAAATCATAATTCATGGACTAATAGCTAATAGACATTCCATACCTGTGTGATGTACTCAAATTCAATGAAGTACTCTGGCAAAACAAGCTCATGATCAAACATAAACCATTCACACTGTCGGAGGCTACAGTCACAGTTCTTGCATTCCAGAGAAGAACATGATTCGGAAGCTAAGAAAAAAGACACAATATGGTTCTCCTGTTTGTTTTTACTTTTATACAGACAATGTAGCTTAGAAGAGGTTAACGGGGATGTTTTTACTAAAATTCAAAGAATCCCTAGATGAAAACTTCTGGCTGGGAGGTCTAATTTATTTATTTCATTTTTATATCCCGCTTTTATTACTTTTATATACAGCTCAAGGCAGAGAACATATGTAATGCTCCTTCTTCTTCCTATTTTCTCCACAACAAGAAGCCTTTATATTACCTGTATGTCATTGATTATTAGAGCTAGTTTGGTCTAATGATTGAGACCCCAGGCAACAAACCAGGAGACTGTAATATTACATATTACAGTATATATGTATGTAATATGTAATATATATAAAAGTTTATAAAATTATAAAATACATAGTAATTAATGACTTACAGGTAAAATTAAGTAAAGACTTAAGAAAACTAAGAAACAGAGTGCCTCGCGATACACGTTGAGTTTCAGAAGCTGTTTCAAAATTTTGAAGCTCATCATACAAAAGTGCTTCTAAAATTTCAGTAACTAGAATTCAAGGTCTTCTTGATGCTCACTCAAGATATTTGAAATTATTCTGCCATGACAGAACCAATAACTGAAAAAAAAATCTTGGTGAACTAGTTCCATATTATAGCCTGTTTTCATTTATTTTGTTAAATGCAGCCAAGAGTAAGCCACACTTAGGACTGTTTATCCTGAGTAAGTAACTGTGACCAAATTGCAGGACACTGAAGACTGAGCTGAAAATATATTGTAAATGCCTTTTTGGGTCTCAGTTTGAATTTAGTATGCATATGCTTGATTAGATTGCCACCTGGTGGTTATTCACGCTGTACTTTCATCTTAGGGAGGAAAAGAAGTTTTCAAAGCTTTTGGGAAATATGCGATGTTGTCTTCATACTCTTTTAATAATACATCTTTAATCACAAGATATAGAAATGAGTAAAGTGAGGGACACTTATCTACTTCGGAAACAGCAGAAAAATCCAAGAAATTATTGTACAAAGTTGGTTCCATTGCCAAGTTCTCCAACTTAGAAATAAGAACAATATCTAAGTCTTTATGTACCTCACATATAAATCAATTAAGCTTATCATTACTTTTCAATACCAAAACTACTTGAAGAAGCTGTAGAAATGGAACTTCAGCTGGAGTCATTAACTCACATTTGTCTTTGTCTGGTTCCACAGTCCCGTTGGTGGATATATGAGGACTGTTTTGAGATGATCTGCGAGGTTTGTATACACTATCGATCCCAGGATAGCTGGCTGGGGTGACTGGATCTGTATCAAAGGCTCCAACACTATGTCCAAGAAAGACTTTGGCAATTATAAGTTTCCCTGTGAAATGAATAAAAGCTCTTACTTATAAACTTAACCTACTGGAATTCTAAAGTTCCAAACAAGTGAAATAGAACACATCAAATCACATAATAAAAAAGTGTGTAAAAAGTTTTCTGGTTCAGGCAAAATGTTAACATATATTTGAACATTATTAATATGTGACATGATAACTATTCAGTGTTTTCAAAACAACCACCACAACTTACGTTTCTAACTTGGACACAAATCAATGCAGACTTTCAAAAAACCAGAGTCAGTTGGAAGGCACGAGGCCATAAATCTATACTCACCTTGCTAAATCCGGTTTCCCTATGTTAGAATGTGAGGTCATTCACTGAAATTAAATGCAGGGAGATTCAGGATTCACAGAGAAATACTAGTTTGACATAACTAAGCTGTGGGATTCATTCCATAATCGTATTAATGGCAGCCAATTTGGATGGTACTAAAAGCTGATTGAACTGTTCAGGATCAATGGCTGCTATGCAGGGAGTCCTCGGTTAACAACTTCAGCAACCATTTGAACTATCAGAGGCACTAAACAAGTGGTAACCATGACTAATCCTCAAAGTTCCAGTCATTGCAATGCCCCTGCAGTCATGTGATCCAGATGCTCAATAACTGATCCAGTTTTCTGACCATCACAGCATCCTGTGATTGCACTAACGTGTAGCTTTCCCTCCCAGCTTCCCATAAACAAAGTCAATGGGGAAGCCAGCAGTAAATTGGAAGTTCTGATCGTGTGTGGTCCTTGTTTAATGATGCTGGTGATAAGCTTAATAACAGGAACAGAGAATGTTTGAGATGATGTCACTAAATGTAATACATTGCTTAGCAACAGAAATTTCCACAAATAAGCAAGACTACCTGTACTGATCATGGTTTACTATCTTCCAAAGCACAAGATGCAATGCTCAGTACTCATTACTGAGAAACCAGACTAAAAAAAAATCAGTTCTGGAACTTCTAAAATGCATCTAGATTGCCACAGTGTGATATAGATATCTGTGGCATGATCAATGGGACTTTTCTTATATGATTCATTTATTATTAGATACATACCCCATCTTTATTTTGTACAACTTCAAGCAGTATAAATAATGTACCACTGGGTACTCCACCATATTAAAATCTGCATACCATTTGTACTAATTACCTGAATCTATACTGAGTCTTGGATGTTTTTATTTATTTAATTTAAAGAAATCATTATTAAAACTATGTTTAAATCCATACAGCAACATCTTAAACATTACCATATCTGATTGACTCCTCAAAATCTCCTTTATTTCGGGATTGTTTTTGCAGGTTTTCAATTCTTGGATGTTCACAGATACTTAGACTATTTGAGAGGAAAAGAACTCCATTTTCCTAAAATAGTAAAAAAAGAAAAACAAAAAAAGAAAAAGAAAAAACAACAGCTCAATAATCTTGAGTGTTATGGCCTCACACAGAACTTTCAAAATATTTAATTAATAGTTTTAAAATTAACAAATGTTATGAGCATGTGGAACAGATAAGTAAGCACAACAGAAGGGTAGATGAGAAAACTGACAAATGTTAGATTACAGATTGTGATCTTTCTGTTTGTAATACTTCTACATTAAAACTGAAAAAGATTTACTATTGACTAACCAATTCGCTTCCTTTATTTTTCTCTTTTTTTAAAGGAGCAGATTTCTAACTTTTATGGCACTAAGATGAAGAAAAATAAGAATTGAAAGGGATTTGGAGGTTTTGTAGTCCAACCCCCTGCTCAAGCAGTCCAGTCCAGATTGATTATTTCAGTTCGGTCCAGTCCAGTCCAGCCAGATTCACCAATTGTATGACTTTTTGCAGCACTTGTTAAGCAAACATTGCAGTTGTTAAGTGACCGCAGCAACCATTAAGCAAATCAGTGCACGCCTATCTGTTCTTTTTTGCTGGAAACTGGCTAAAAAGGTAGGGAATCAGCAAAAAAAAAACCCTCATTATAAATCACTGCAAAAGGCTGTAAAGGTGAGCTAGTTATCAAGCAACCCAAAATGTGATCATGTTATTGTGGTTTGTGTGTGCACGTGCACATGTATGTGTAGCTATCAAAACTCCAGAATTAGGTCATAAGTAGCTGGGGGGGGGGGCATATTGAAAGGCTATTAAGTGAACTGTGGTAAGTCAAGGAGTATTTGTAGTTGCATATAAAGGGAGACAGGATAGTTTGATTGCTTGATTAGTTTTATGCATTTAACTATAGTAAGAGAAATATGTAAAAACAGGACTTGCATAATTTATTCAAGCTACAAAAATCTGCTTCTTTTCACGCACACAACTGGAATTTTCTAGACACATAATTGTTTTAAATATAAATAATGTAAAAATCCTCAAGAATGTGTGTAATGGCACAAACCTTCTTGAGACCATACCATTTCATAAATAATGTGAATGTTACCCAATATAAAACAACACTTTGCCTACAGAAAGCTATGAAAGCATTTTGGAACAATGTTATGATTCAATAACATTTCTATTTTTTCCTTATATAGGAAGGCATTTGGTTTCTTTTTAATAAAGAAAGTATCAATTTATCCTTAATCAACTCTTATCTGCACTGTTTCATGATGCATTTGTTTATTCAGATAATTTTTTAATAAAATTCCCCCTAATAGAAGGACATAAACAGGAAATCAAAGAAAGTTACGTCCTACTGTTTAAAAACTTCTACTTACTGTTTTTACTTCCTGAAAACCTTCTTCCAAAATATGGATTAATTGCTTTTTCTTCAACGGTATTTCAGGGGGAGTTACATAGAAGAGGTACTCTAACATCTTCTTGAAGTTTCTGAAGGGAAAAGGGGAGATAAGAAGAGAAAGAACAAACACATTAAAAAAAATTTAGAACAGAAAAGGACATAACTAAATCCTTGACTAACAAAGTTATTCTTCTAGAAAAGATCAAGGTCCACCTAAATGACTATCCTGTCTTATATGAAGGCTTTCTACAAATGATAACATTCCTTCCTTGTTTGCTTCAAGTTACTGATCCACAAGAAGGCATTACGGTATTACCATGGCTAAAAAGTATTGATAAAACCATCATCATCACATCTCTTCTAGGTGGAGCAGATATTTGTTTTGGACTCAACAAAAAGGTACAGGGAAATTCCACTGGAAGCCCAATGAGCTTCTGCCACACCATACAGTCTCTCCCAATACCTAAACCACCTGTTCTAGCAAATGGGATTTGGCCAGAAGAACCAATGAGTGGAAGAGCAAGAAATACATGATCCACAGGCAGGGAGAAGAAGAAACTGGGAAGAAATCTAAGAGAGCTAAAGCCAAGTGGAAATCTACAAAGGAGCAGAAATGAGAGTAAGGATTGGTAAAATGGTGGCAAACTAAAAAAACAGGTGGTTCTAGTGCTAGAAAACCCGAAAAGAATAAGTTAAGAAGAATTGACAATAGTAAATTTGGCAAGGGAGGAATAGGCATTAACATTTCTAAGTTGGGCTGGAGGAGGGAGAATGGAGCAGCTAGCTTTCTGAATCATAAAGGAAAATGAGAAGTTTGAAATGTTTAATTGTGTTAGTATACTTTTAGAATAATTATTTTAGTGTACACACTTATATAGATGCCTAGTTGCTAGGCACACAACTACTGGTCACTAGAAGTATTGTAAATATACTTAGCATTAAATTTGTACAGTAATAAATATCATTGTCATTCACTTTTGTGTGGGTATATATGGCTTCCTTCTTATCTGTACTCATCTTCTAACAATATCAAAATTAAACAAACATGTAATTAACAAATGAGAAGCAACTTGTTAGATGATTAGCCAGGAAACACTGTTTAGAGAAAAGATTAAATATTTGTTCCCTCATCATTTTTGTTCAGAATTGTTCCCATCCAAAAATTCCTATTTCATTTTTACAACCACACATCATAACACCTTCACATAATACACAATAAGAACTTAAGCATATGTTTTCTTTAGGAACATTTTCAGCAGTTCTCCAGATTTTCTGATTACCTATGATATGACAAGAGGCTTGAAGGCAAAAGAGCTTTTTAATGTGGCATGTCAGGTTTAAAATGTTCCCCTTGAGAAACTCATCTGGCAATATTTGGATGTTCTTTTGAGTATTTTTTTAATTATAAAAACTGCTTTTTAGTTTTATCCTACTGGGTATATTTTAATATTTCTGTTTAATATTTCTTTTACATATTGCTTCTTTTTATTTTATTTTTATGAAATGTATACATTGCTAATGTAGAAATCTCTTGATTCACCCAACATTAAAAATATCTTCTTACATAATAAACTTTTTAATATTGTCTTCCAAATAGAAATAACTAATTTATCACATAATATTTTTATGAATTATAGCCCCTGCACCTGATGAAGCAGCAGCTAGGTTGTGGTCCATACTAGTTAATGAAATAATAAATTGTTACTTCTATCACGTGCCTCAAGCTTTATAAATATACTGATTGCCATATATTCTTGCACTGGGTGTTCTTTACATCTATTGCTCATTTTCATTAATGTATAGATTCATCTATAGTGGACTGGGCTGATGAGCAGCAATGAAGGACAATGTTAAGCAGTGTTGCTGACAGCAGCATCATTTCTGATCAGATAATAGGAACTCTTCCTTTTTTTAATTCCGTCTGATAAAATAATTGAGATTGCAGGATAACAGCCTGACTGAATGAGAGTTGGGAGGGGAACCTTGGAGGTCTTCTAATCCAACCCTCTGCTCAAGCAGGAGACCTTAGGGACCATTCAAGACTGGCTGTCTAGGCTCTTCTTAGGTGCCTCTAGTGATGGAACACTCACAACTTCTGAAGACACGCCGTTCCACTGGGTAATTGTTCTCACTGTTAGGAACTTTCTCCTTTGTTGTAGCTTGTTTCTCTCTTTGATTCAGTTTCCATCCATTGTTTCTTGTCCTACCTTCTGGTGTTTTGGAAAACAGGTTGAACTTCTCTTCTTTCTGGCAGCCCCTCACATATTGGACACTGCTATATGTCACCCCTAATCCTTCTTTTCACTAGGCTAAACATACTCAGTTCCTGCAACCGTTCTTCATGTTTTAGCCTCAAACATGTAGGATTTGCACTCCCTTTCTTACATAAATTCCTATTCCAGTTTATAATATGCTTTAACAAGTGAAATGCTTGATTATGGTGTAAACATCAATATGAAGCAGATTACTGGGTGACCAGATAATTAAAAACCACCTAAAATTGAAGCCCCATATAAGGCCCCTAAAATAACCATATAATTCATAAAATCACAATATATTCCTATTTTCACATATAATAATATTTATTGGGTTGAATGCATCCTTACACTAGGTCCACTACTATCTGAACTCATTTTTCAAATAGATAGGTTTATTATGCAGACACTCAATAAAAGCGCAAAGAACCAAAGTCCAATTAATTATCTATTTTTGATTAATTTTCTTTAAAATCAACTCACATGGACTCATTTAACTCTTCTTTATCCAAAAAGTTTTGGAATTTCTCCTCAAAATTCAGCCTCAAAATCCGGTTGTGCACCCTAATGACACGATTTACTTTCAATGCAGTGATGCCATATACTTTGAAGTCCCAGGCACAAAATCGGGATAAAATCAATTCATAGCATGAATTAAACCTGTGGTTAAGAAAGAGGACTTGAGTCACTATAATTACTCAATAAGAAGATACCCAAATAGATTAGACAAAAAAAACCCTCTCCCTCCATTAATTACATTACAATAAAATCTAAGACAATCTCTCAGTTTTGAAGATAATTACTGTTATTTTCAGATAAAAACAGCAGGAAGATTCCTCAATATGTTACTGAAAAGCTAGTATCTGTGAAATGGTGAGAAGGCAGCTGAAATTTACATTTAATTTGCTTTCAGGCTTTATCACCACCTTACAACAAATTTATAATCCTTTGTTTTGAATGTAATATATTTGAGCAGAAATCAGTGAAAGCTGCCTTCCAGCAAATGACCATTAGTTCCTTCCCCACAAGCTTCTGACGAGCAAAACCAATTGGGGAAACTGAATTTGCTTAACAACTATATGAATCACTTAACAATCATGGTAAAAATGCTTATAAAATAGGGTCTGTTCACATGGTAAGTCCTTGTACTCTCTGGGTTTGGTTGTTTTCATGCAGATATTTCATTACCCCAATTAGGTAACATCATGATAAGTCACTTTATAACTGTGTTGACATGATGAAAATTCCAATCTTAATTGTGCTTATATGTCAAACATTACCTGTACAGTTTATATTCCAAGCACAAACTGTAGGAGCAATAATCTAGAAATGCGATGTCTATGTGAGGTGCTGTAAAGGAATGAATGACAACCTGTAGGACAGTCCAAAGCTGTTTTTTGATACATTATCATTTACTGAGGGAGACAAAGCAGAGTAGAAGAATGTTGGTTGGGTATAGTAGCAATACAATGTATTGCTTTATTGCAATGTGGAGGGGTTTGCTGTACAATACATACTGTACAATGCTGCATATTATTTTCTGCTTCCTTATGAATGGGGCTTTCCCTTCTTTTGTGGAAATCAGTATTTTCCTATATATTATAAGTAAGTCTATAGTAACAATATCTGAATCTATAGTGCTATCTAGGCAAAGCAAGGATGAACTGCAAGCTAGACTGAGTGGCATACAGAGTTCAAGGAATGGGAGATTTATATCCTGCTTTTTGCTCTGAAGTGATATTTAGGGTAGTGGTCAGATGCAAAAGACCAGGTCACGTAGGAAGTTCCAATTTGGAAGTTTCCGAATTCCAGATTTATTGCTTATGCCTACGCATAGGAATATTCTCAATTAATGGTTAGCACATGCTAAAAGTTAGATGAGGGTCATGGGAATTCATAGGGGGTTGGACTTAGTATATTTATAGCTATGCAGAGAGTCTAGGTCAGAGGTATCAATCTCAAGGCCTGTGGTGTTTCTGCCAGAGAAAATGGGCTCCCAAACTCTGTTTTTGGCTGCCACGGCCTCCCGCAACCCTCTGCCAGTGAAATTGAAGCTTGGGAGGGCTGCACGTGGCCCTCCCGAGCTCCATTTTCACCGGCAGAAAGTTGCAGGAAGTTGTGGCAGCCGAAAATGGAGCTCAGGAGCCTGTTTTTGCTAGCAGAGTGCTTGGGCCACCACAGGCGGCCCTGAGAGGAGTGAGGTCGACCTACCCTGGGCCCCAAGGTCAACCACAACCCTGATGTGGCCCTCAATGAAATTGAGTTTCACACCCCTGCTCTAGGCAGATCCCATTTTTTACACCACTTACAAGCTCTGCTATTTCTTCTTCTACAGCTGTTCACACTTTATTTACTTTTTGATTGACCAAGAGTATCCCTTAATCTGAATTAACCACATTTGTTTTCCTTTAACATGTAAATTCCCTCCTGTTTTCTATACAAAATATTCAGTTTCTTTAACTTATAGGTTGTTATGATGTCCCAACTGCCAAGACTGTATATGAAACATGGAAAGTTGTATTTCACAAGCCACTGGGCCATTACATTTCTTATTGCTGAGACTGATTTGCTGTTAGTTTCCCTGTTTTTAGACAGCCAATAGCATCTACATATATCATGAATGCATGCAGATATGCTCCACAGCCAGTGGCTTCAACCCCTTCTACTCCTTGTGCTTACCTGCAACCATTAGAACACTGCAAGACTGAAGATTAATATTTTAGAATACTGAAAAACAACTGTACCAAACATCATTTGGTGAGCCCTCTTCAAATCGTGTGTTTCCCACAGATTCCAGTTCAGTAACCAAAAACTGTACTGCCAAATTGCTGGTTTTCTTCTTCTTCTTGACTTCCACTTGATAAATAGTTTCAATTCTGCAATATTAACACATAGGATACACCATAGCTTAAGACTCACAGTGAATGGTAAAGTACAGAAAACAGCAACAATCTGAAGAACTGCATAACAAGTTTTATGAATATGCAGGACCTCAGAGCCAAGGAAGGTCCTAATGAAGTTATTTTTTCTGATTTTCCAACTTTCCCCTACTAAAACACATGTATCTGTCTTATTTAACTTAAATAGATATAATAGAAATGCAACTGGTATTCAAATTCAATCAAGTGCTCTACAAGAACCAAAAGGGTACCTGCATGTATAAAGTTGCTACAATAAAAGAATAAGTACAAGGTCTCTTTTTTAATGTTAGATTAAGGATGGTGTTAGTTAAAGAAATCCAGGACTTGTTCAAGTTCATCGTTACTCTCAGCTAGAATTAAATGTATCCTTATACCTGAAAGAAACATGATCCTGAATTTTAGGCTATTCATGCATCCCTGAAATTATCCAACCTTAGTCATCACATTCCATTTTTCAGCTAATGGAAGATAGTCCTCCCATTACAAAGGAGAATTATTTGGGGAATACCCACTTTCAGGTAAATACAATATTTTTGCTTCATCGTGCACATTAATGTCCCAATGGAAACTATTTAAGAAAAGGCAAAAGAAGCAATGTTTTTTTTCTTAGAGGATCCCTGACTTCTATGAATGTAAAAATATGTAATGAAAATCATTCATGTAAAAAAAAAAACCTGCTATCCTTCCAATTAGGTCTTTTTAACTGATGAAATAATTTTGTTCAATTAAAACAAATCTAAATATTGAGTATTTTTTTAAAAGTACTTCAATTAAACAATTAAACTTTCTCATTTAGCTTCTAGATATTCAGTACTGAATTGATGCAGACAATTTTTAGATTTAGACATAGCTTTTCAAGTCCTAAAATCCTACTGGATTTCCTGAATACTTCACTCCTTCCTACAAATTCCTTCACAATGAAGGAATAGTTTTTCCTGATGACATAAACACAGAAGAGCATCCTACCTGCCTCTTCCAGAGGACAGGCACATAAGAAGGAACAGAGGACCAGCATTCAACCCTCAAGCCCAAAGTGGATCTTATCTCAAGCAATGAATTCAGTGTCTTCAAGTCCCAAACCTGTTCAAACAGCAGCCCTTGCACCTTTCACAAGATGTACATACTCCTGCAGTTTCTTGTTCCAGAAATTTATTCTTCTTTTGAGGGCATCTAATTTATGAAGAAATAATTGCTCCAGACTGGATTCTTCTGGAGTCTCATCTGGACTCTCCACATCTCCATCTGATTTTTCATATTCAAAGTTCCAGCTTGAAGAAACTTTACTAGCTTGTATTCTACCACTTGCTTGAAGTTCCATCAATTCACGTTCCAGCTGTTTTAAGACAGAAAGCAAAAAAAAAAAACGCATTAGTTTCACTGAAATTTATGAAGGATATGAACATTTAATGAAAAGCTAAATTCAAATTCAAATTCAGATTTTATTGGTCACATGCACAGTCATACATGGTACAATATGCAGTGAAATGCTTACGCAACCATTC
>JAEANM010016783.1:0-13163 GCA_017656035.1 Myanophis thanlyinensis
CTTCCTTCCTTCCTTCCTTCTGCATTAATTTACTAACTCATTTTACACATGCCATTTGTATCTTTTGTTGTTTCATTAATTGATGCAGTTTTTAAAATGAAAATAAATAAATAAACAAACAGTAGCAATCATTTAAATATACATATCTGACATAGATGGAATACCACTGATTCTTTATAACAGGGAGCATAAATAAATATGGTGGCTATATAAATTTGATTAATAAATAAATCTGGATTTTATATTTCAGTATTGTTGCTTTTGTTTGTTCTTATTATTTGTATGCTGCCCAGAGCTGTGAGATGAAGGACTATATAAATGTGATTAATAAATAAATCTATGATTGATTCATATATGCTTCTCTCCCTCCCTTCCCAATAAATATATTTGTCAAGTCATAGGCATGAAGCTAGCTGGGTGACCTTGGGCCAGTCACCCTCTCTCAGAGATAGGAAGAAAGTAAAGACAAACTGTTGTTTGTTCCAAAAACATTGTAAAGAAAATGTTTTTGGAGATTAGTCCAGACAATCACCAGAAGTTAACACTGACTCAAAAGGACAAATAAATAAATAAAAAAGAAACAACAGGAATAATAATTGACAACAATTAAACCAATTTCAAAGTAAGGGGATAAAAGAAGTCTCAGCTATCCACCTAAAAAATAATCAAATATAGCCCCAAGCTTTAATACTGACATTGAAAAAGAACTCCTTCATAATGAACTACTGAATAGGATTTCAGATGACAACTACAATTGATGAGCAGGATGATTGTGTAGAAGAGAGGCACTAAATTTTTGTGAAAAGAACAACATTTGATTTTTGAGGAGCATGCTAAAAGCTTTCTCTCCAGAAGTTGAAAAAAGAATTACAATCTGCAGACTTGGGACTTTTCAACATAGTTAAAATCCTTGTATTTTTTTTTCCTTCTGATATTTAGGTATATTAATGTTTGATTGGCTTGATTATGATTTTTGAATTATTCTAAAATATCAACTGAAAATATTTGGATATTGTTTTTTGTACTCTTACCAATTCTTATGAAGGTGGGGGATCTAAATGCTACCTAACTAATTTAGGGAAAGAAAAGGATTAAAATGTAATAAATAAATAGATTACAATAAATCACATAAGTTATCAGGCACATTTGGAAGCAAAATATTCATCAATATCATCAATATTCATCATCATTTTATTCACAGAATAAAATTACAGTCAGAGGGAACCATTTGGTTAATGAACACAATTCCCTTCTCAGTACAAAAAATTAAATTTATGGTTTACTTTAGAATTTTCCCAGATATCAGCATCAAACCATCTATACACCACTGAAAGCCTTTAACTGGGCAAAACAGTACAGGGAAACAGTCTGAACAAAGGTATCTCAAAAGTGTTAACTTACAAAAAGCAACTTCTGAGGAATTGAAATTTGGCAACTTTGTGGTTCCTTCATTGCTGCCATGTTGTCACACCACTGCCTAGAAGTTCAGTAGACTGGCCCGCCCTAGTCTCCAGGTTAGACTGGTGGTCCCTCTCCTTCAGCCACTGGAGATCAAATAGACTGGTCTCATCCTAGCCCCCCGAAGGCTCCAATAATTAAGACCAATCCCAACTTTGGTTGTCCAAAGGCAGTTAAGGCAGCAGGAAATCAAAAGTTGCTACTGGTCCCACTGCTTTTTTGCCCTTGGCCAATCTGTTTCTCAGTTTAAGTAAGGGAATAGCTCTGAAACAATGACCCAGTGGGTCACAGGTTGTCTAATCTGGTCTACAATTCCTTTTGTCCTTTTCTCCCTCTTTGAAGGCAGGGATATTGGCTCTCCTCAATCACCTAGTGTTTCTTCCATGTTTTCTCAAAGCAAAAACAAAAATAAAAAGATTTGACTATATTATCTTCCTCAGTCCCCCAGGATAAAATTAATCTCCTCAAGAGATTTAAACTTTTTAAAAGTCAGTAATAATCTCTGATGAGTATGTTTCCAAAAGACTTGATCTGGAATATTGCCCCCTCAGTCAGATGAATCACACCTCTTCTTTCTAACTGAGCCAGAACAGGAATTTAATAGTTTTCCCTTTTCCTCCCTTCTCTTTTTTACATCATGTCTGTGTGAATTTGGCCTATATCCAATCTGTAAGGAAGAGACTAATGGATTGGTGATTTTGCTCTTGAAAAGGATCTCCCACTAGGAGAGTTGTAAGAGGATCACCACCACCCTCTAATGTGCAGTGTGGATTAAATAGCATTTCCCTTGATTTTTTAACACTGTGCTATCGTGTTAGAAAATCAGAGTGAGGGAAAAATGCAGACAACAAAGACTACAGAAGGCAGCTCAGCTGGATTCTTCCTCTCATAGGGCCATGGGTACCAACTGCTGTGCGGGAAGATGCCAAAACATTCATTTGTTTTTAAGTAGTATTTATTGTATTCTGATCTATAATTGTTTGTATAAGCTGTCCCTGCCTGTAAGCTGTTTGGGGACAATTGTTGCAACCACAATAGCAGAAATAATAATGGAGAGTTGCTGTCTGTCTCCTTTCCCCATGACACTTTTTGCTACAGATTCTGTATAGGAATGGGGGAGGGGGGATCTCTTCAATTTTGGACAGTTTCTCCTTTTTCAAGCTCTAATTTGTTCACTTTATCTTAAGTTTGTGATTTAGCAAAAATGTACATATTGTTCTGAGATACATTTTTGTATATAATTTCACCACTTCATATATTTTTTGCAAGGATCTTTTCCAAATACAACCTTGTGTGTATCTCATTATCTTATAAACACTCCTACTCTTAAAGCTCTGTGAAAACCCTCTGGAAAAAAACCAAGAATTTGCAAATATGTCATTTCTCCTGCTTTTGAGTTAAAAAGCTTTCCATGAGACACCACATGACACCCACCCACCCACCCATTAGCCTGAGCTGACCAGGGGAGGCATGGGTCTAATGAGCAAGTGACTCAGCTGATAGTCATAAGAATCTTGTCCACTTCCTCAGTCCAAGAAGTTCAAACTGTTGCTAGATAGCAGAGCAAGATGGAGACTCAGGCACTTCTGCAGGACTAGGAACAAATATGATCGATTTTATCCACAGATCCGCTGCAGATTTCTCTGCACAGCCTTGGAATATCCAGGTTCCCCCAGCCCAGAAAGCTGCTGAACAATAATTCATGGATGCAGTGAAGAAATACTGTTGCTTCATCACCTTACTGCCACAAGATAGACCCTAATAACAGCTCTCACCCATTATTGGTCCATTATAAACCAGACCCATTATAAACCAGACAAGAAACATGACTAGATAATTTAATTCTACATTATTGTAAAGCCACATGATGATACTTCTTGACAGTGAGAACAAATAATCAGTGGAATGGCTTGTGTATATAAATTTTAGGTGCTCCATCACCAGAGGTTTTCAATAAAAATTGGGCATCCATTTGTTGAGGATGATATGAGGACTCCTGCCTTGGGCAGGGGATTGAACTATAAGACCTCCAAGACCTTCCAGCCCCATGATTATTAGTGACCCATATGCTAGCTTGCTAACAACTCTTAATGTAAAATTTCAAAGTCCTGAGTCAGCTTTATCAGGGCCCTTACAACAAAATTACAGACTAGTACTCTTTCAAGCAGAAGACATTTAAAAAAATATAGGAATGCCATCTTTCAAATGACACGAATACTAGGCATTTAGTACTTTAATGTGTTGCTTGTATTTCTTGCACATAAACAGTCCAGATTTGCTTTATTTGAATTTATTTTTCCATGAACGTCATATTTTCATTAAAGTGAAAACCATATATAATGCATATAAAGTTAAAAATCTTGCAACTCTCTAAAAGAATAAATAAGCAGCAAACAAATATCATACTTAAACCATCACTACACTTTTTATATCATAGAAATGAGAGAGAGAGAGACTACAGATAATAGTTAATGTATGCCATCATTTCCATTACAGGTTCAAATATCAATTATTATTTTAAGATGAAAGCATGCCAGGCTAGCTTTCAAGCTAAAAATGCATTTAGTTTTATATTTTCTGGATATAAATGCTTACTACAGCTAATGTTAATGAGGATTTAAAATGAAATGATAAAAAAATGTGGTTGGATATTTAGAAAGCTTTTCAACAAAAATAGACATTAAGTATTTCAGAAATAAATTGTGGATAATCTCTGGGAACATGGGGGTTATATATGAAAGTTAGGAACATATTGTTGAATGATGTTGCTTCTTTAGAAGACAGATATTCTGTCAGAATCATGACATACTTACATAAAGAAAAGGCCAACTCAAAACTTACATAAATATATTTGTTCAAACAGAGATTATAACATTGCACATATACATTTAAAGGGAAGTAAAATTAAGTAGGCAGTGTTAGCTACCAAGAAGATACATTGATTTTCAGCTGGTAGTAAATGTGACTATCACACTCAGATGTGATTGGCTTGTTTGTTTGTTTTAAAGAAGGAACAAGACCAGAGGGCAGGATAGAGGATGAAAATCTCAGAAAAGGAATCATTAAATTTTGAAGTACATCTTATGATTATGTGTGGTGTGCTGTCTAAATTCATGGACTATTAAATAAGGAATCCTGGTTTAATTCTAGCTTCTGCCATGAACTCAGTAGGTTAGAGCTCTATCACTCAGTTTCAGGTCCCTCATCTACAACTCACCTTACTTGGCTGGGCAAGGACTGTGGAGAGAACATATGTGAAGCATCTGTGACATTGACAAAGGTCTAAATTAAAAGTGGGACTAAGTTCAAACAAGAAAAAAGGGGAAAAAATAAAGCATGGAGCTGTAAGGATTCCAGTCAAAGAAAATCCATTTCTAAATGTTTTCTAGTCACATCTGAAGTTAATGTAATACATACTTTCATGACCAGTTTCTAATCCCTGGAAAATTTAGGACAAGAGAAAACATGTGCTTTAGGGTGACAAGTCAATAGAAAAAAAAGAAAAAAAAAGGCACCAGATAAAAGGAAATGAGAAAGGGACCTATAAAGGGACCACAGATGAAACATGTCTAAATTAAAGTCATAACAACTTGGGGTACTTGTACAATAAATATTGAGTTTAGGTTTAAATCATTTCTGAAGATCTGAATAAAAGTTCTGTCATTTATAACTCACTGTTTTGTTTATTTTTACATTCCTATAGCTGTGAAGCATGAAAACAGATTGCAAATACCTTAACAGCCTCAACAATAACAGACTTTCATAAATAGCAAGCAAGATTAAAGCAAAACCCATCCGGCAAGAATGTTCAACCCTTACCTTTGAGTCATAATCTTATAAGCATCTGGCAGATAACAGCGGATATTCTCCATCTGAGCAGGATCTGAGTCACAGATTTTATCATCTGTCCTGCCATAGTTGGCACTTTCAATCATGATAACATCTGTTCCTGGGCAACGGAGCTCTATTGGGTAGCTTTCACAAGAGAGTTCCCTCCGGACCACGGCCATAGGAACAGGAGCACGACTAAAAGCTGTGGGAATGAAGAAGAGAGATACTTAGTAGAAACCAAAGCATCTAAAACAAAAATATTCCCCATTGTCTACAGAAGTGCTAGATCAAATGATCTGCAAAGCAACTTGAGTCATTCTGTGTAGCCTTTCAAACCTCTTTGAGCACATGAAGAGTGTCTTCCACTCACCCATGAGTAACTGTAGAAACCTATTTATGAAACAGGGAAGAAGCAAGTTGCTTCATGATAGGACTGTGCGGTGCTTCAGAGTACGCAGGTATGCAAATAGAACAAATGACACTATTCTAGTAATTTCATGCACTCCAAAGCACCTTTTCAGAACTGAATCCAAAGCATTGCACAGCCCTAACTCTAAAGTTCGATTTTCTTTATCAGAACTGAGCCCACAACCCTTTTATTTTTCAAAATATTAATAAAAATATTCTCCTCAGTCCCCATCATTCCTCCCTTTTTTATAGCTATTATTTATCATTACAGTGGAAAGAAACTATTTTGCATATTAATCTTTGTGGTCAGCCCATTCTTATAGGATATTGTGAGTGTAAGATTGAAGAAACAAATTTGATTCCCAAATTTTGACTTCCAGAAGTATGCTAGCAAGAAATCCCAACTGTAAATAGCTTTGATTTTTAAAAAATAGCTCATAGAAAAGAAAAACATTTTAAAAAATGTTCTGCCTTTGTTGCTGTCTTCATCACAAGATTCCAATTTTTGTGACAGTTACAATTTTTGGAAAAGTGGCTTTTTTGCATCCAAAATTAAGACAAACGATACATGTTAGTTAGTGTTCAATTCATTTAGAAGCCTGATGGATCAAGCCAAATGGTCAGTAGTCCAGCATTCTGTTTCCCAAATAGCTGGTCAGATGCTTACAAAAAAACCTCTGAGGTCATGAGGGCAATTAAACTCCCTCTGCATTTCTGAACAGCTCATATTTTAAGGTCTACCCAGAATATAAAGTTAACATAACACTGATGTTGAGCACACATACTATACTTTTTTCTGTATCCATGCTGAGTTTTAATTTTTTCTTATTAATATGAATGGGCTAGGAGAGTAACAAAAATGAAATAAGACAAATCCCCTAAAGATTAGAACCCTTAATAAAACCAGGGATAACCTAAGAATGTTAAGAATTGATATTGGACTTATAAACCTCATGAAAATAGAACTCTTCATCAGTTTTGACATTTCCACCTCAGTGGCCCTTGCCTGCTTATGATGATGATCAATGATCCACATACCAACCTATCATAGTAATTGGAGATACAATATTTGCTAGCATGTTTCAAACACAGTAATACAGAATTTAGTCCCATTACTGATAATGCTAGCACTGGAACATGAAACTAGGAAATTTATTTAACCAATGTTTGTTTTTCTACAATACTCTTACAGGTGGGGAATTCCATATATGCCTGTCAGGGCTGCTTTTAGACTAAGAGTAGGCAATGACCTGGACTGCCAAAACTTAGGGAGCGCTAACACATACACCCCTTCAAAATTATTCTAAATGCAAGTATTCCCATTAACAGGTATAATTAATCACTATGCTTTATGGGCATCATATATTCTTAAACTGACATGGTGCCCTTAGAAATTGCAGTACAGCAGTACATGGACAATTGCTTTGATATCTTCTCAACCACAAGGGCAAACCTGTTCAGATAAAAGGGGTTAGCATATCTATTCAGTAGGAGTGCTGATAGTAATGTACTATTGTGTGGCCAAACAAATCCTTCCTCAGCTCAGAGAATGTGAAAAATGTTTGGCCAGCAACCAAAGTCTCCTTGACATCCAGCTCTGCTGTTCTGGGGCATCTTAATGACCTCTATAACATCTATCCGTTATGAGAGTACATGCCTGGTCTTTTCATAATTCAGAGTAAGAAGCCATAACATGCTTACTCTGATTTTAAAGCACCCTTCTAGGTAAGAAAATAGTCCTCTACTAATAATAAGGCTAATAGGACAATGGAGAATAACTAATCTTCATGCTCCAGCTCTTCAGGTCTATTATATGTATCCCCACCACAAATCTGAGAATGGCAAGAGCTATATCTCTTGGGGCAGCAAGAATGGCTCTTAAAAATTTGGTTTGTAGCACTTTCATGGTATTTTTCATTGCATAGATTCCCATCTGAGTTATGAATAATATCAGAATCAGCGTTTTGGCTTTATAAGGTTTAAAGGCGACAGGAACAAATTCTCTGCCCTTGGAGAAAAATAATTGCCCAATAACGGCATTGGATATTTTCCTTGGGATGAGTGTCTACATTATTGTAAACTAAGACCAAATCAATCAATTTTTGTCCTCTACCCCAAAATTGTATCCTTGGGCATCATGGCATCCTAGGATTTTCAATTCATCACGGAAGGGAGTATACTGCAGAAAACCAGCTTCAGAAAGAGCCTATATCATGAACAACATCATTAGCTTCCAATAAACAAGAGACAAAATGGCAAATGGCTGCAGCCTTTTGCAACAGTGTGGCAACTGCCCAGAAACTTTGTCAATAAAGACCAATATAGAAGGCATGAGGGCAAGTGTGGAGGAGACTAGGTAATATATTTTGGGGTAAAAGAATATTTTGTGATTTTCCAAGCCCATTAGGACAGGTAATTTGCATGTAATAATGTAACAACAACAACAACAACACCTACAAGAAAGGTACAAATCAGAGCTATAAATCCATACAACTATTCTCCATAACTTTGGACATTTTGGTAGTAAAACAGGCTAGATAACCCCATCTTACATAATGAAAAGGTTTTTTTTCCTGGGAAACCTCAAAAATGAGATGGTTTATAAACAAGCAGGCTAGAAAATCTCACAGACAAATATTACCTATGTTAGGTTTGTGCATAATGTAACAAATAATATATATGTTTGTTCTGTTTTTGTATATTTGTATTGTTTCTCGTTTTTAAATATTTTAACTGACCAGAATCACTTAGAGTATGGAGGAATATTTATTTCTAACAATTAATTGTTAGAATAACCTTCTAATAATTAAAATTGGAATAATCTAGCTAGAAAAAACGTACAATCATTGAAAATTTAAAGGACAATCTCAATCTGAGCTTTGTGATCATAGGACAAGATGAAATACTATTAGATGCCATATAGAGAAAAATATGCATTTTTTCCTACCATTTCTTATTCAATGTGATGAAAAAGGAATGTACTTTTAACATTCTTTCAAAGTAGCAGAGACTTTTAGAGAAATTTTGATGACTGATGAAATGAACTGTGTTGTTCTTAAAATAGCATAATTACAAAGTAGCCAAGTGTGTATGAATGTCTTTACTTTCATTGTGTATAATCATCTCTTCATCTTCTACAGCTTCTATTACTTTCCCTACTTTAATGATGACCCAAAGGAAGACATGTTTATTTATTCATTTACTAGAAAATATACATGGCTGGCCATATTATATAAAATAACCCAAAATACACAAGATTAAAAACTCTTAGACCCCAGTAAATGCTATAACCCCATCCTCTCAGAAACACAAATAGTAGGCTCACCTAGAGCCAGTTCTTAAAAGCCTTTGGAAAGGCAATGACAGGAGGTACCATCCAAATCTGAGGGAAAGGTTTTTCATAAAGAACATCCACTGCATTTTTTTTTTCAAATTGGGAGTCTAGGTAGCCAGAAAACTTCAACATGATGAAGACCAGTAAGATTATCTAAGAATGTTAGCAATAACCTATTATTCTACCATGAATAATAAAGTGAAAGTAAGGTAAGGTGAGGTGAGGTGAGGAAGGAAAAGGGAAAGGAAAGGAAAGGAAAGGGAAATTTAAATTTTCCATCTGAACTTTAAAAATGAAATGAATAAAGAACAGAAAATTTAAGGCAGATTTACTGATACTACAACCAAGCAACTGGCATATAAGTTATTTTTTTGTGGTTAAATTAGAACTGAAATGTTGGAAAAGTTCAGCCTCTTTATGCAACATTATTGACTTATCATCAAGAGTATAACAATATATTTACTGTGTTGGAACACAGGCAAATTAATTTTGATTCTGTTTCAATTCTAGAACTGACTCTATTTGGCAGAGCTTACCATGTTCCATGACAAGCATGGTGGAGACCTTCGGAAGCTAAGCTATGAGGTTTGGGACAAACATTAGAGAGTCCTGAGACAACCATTTCCTCATGGAGCTGTAACCTGATGGCTTTCAAGTTACCGTATTCATCTTGCCCTTCCAAACCATGTGATATATCTCACTCCCCTCTTCATTCTCCTCCTTGTGTTAAGAGATCCTTACTGGTTGTCAGAAAAAAGTGGCAAAATGAAGCATTACATCAAAATCAGTACTTTGGCTAGATTCCGCAACTCTGTTTGTCAGCCAGCTGTTCTGGCAATCTGGATTATGCTTTGGGGCATCCAATGGCCATCTGTGTTTTGTGACAACTATTCAGGGGTGGGTATTTAAAATGGTAAGTTTTATCAATGTTTGTTCCAGTTTTACATCTTTGGCTTAAACATCAGCTGTTAGTAATTTCAGATGTATAAAATCAACAGTGTTTTTATACACTCAAACAGATTCAAAATCAATGACACAACTATCTAACAAGGCAGGCATAAGGAAGCACAAATTAAAGAACTGTTAATGTAAATTCATAAAGAAAACCAAACAGAAAAACCCTTCACTGCTTATTTGAGTTCTTGTGCTTTTGAAAGCAAGGTTTGGACTGCATGCATAAAATATAATTATGCAGTTATGTAAGTTTAATAAAAAAAATAGTCATGAATGATACTAAACTTACAATTGCAAGGATAATAATATAAGCAGTAGCTCAGACCTCCACAACTACTCTAGGTGGGCATGTGGTCTTGGTTGTGCAAATAAATATATAAATAAATCTGTAATGCCCTTTGTACATTCTACATCACATTCAACTTTGGATGTATGCTCTGGAAACAAGAGGAATGAAGGACAGTCATAGTAAGACAGAATAGATGTGTGTGAACGAGAGGGAGGAAAGTGGAACAGTGAGGCTACAGGGGGCTGAAGTCAAGAAGGTGCAGGAGTTTAAGTATTTGGGGTCAACAATCCAGTGTGCTGGGGAGTGTGGAAAAGAGATGAAGGGATGAGTGCAGGCAGGTTGGAATGGGTGGAGAAAGGTGTCAGGAGTGTTGTGTGACAGAAGAGTGTCAGCAAGAATCAAAGGAAAGGTGTGCAAGACAGTAGTGAGACCAGCTATGCTGTATGGGTTAGAGACTGTAAAGACAAGAGCCAGAGATGGAGCTAGCAGAGATGAGGATGTTGAGGTTTCTTTAGGAGTGACCAGGATGGACAGGATTAGGAATGAGAACATCAGAGAGACAGCTCAGGTCGGCTGTTTTGGGGACAAGGTCAGAGAGGCCAGATTGAGATGGTTTGGACATCTGTAGAGGAGGGATAGTGGTTATATTGGTAGAAGGATTTTGAAAATGGAGCTGCCAGGCAAGAGGTCAAGAGGAAGGCCAAAGAGGAGATACATGGATGTGCTAAAAGAAGACATGAAGGTGATTGGGACAAGAGTAGAGGATGCCGAGGATAGAGTTGGATGGAGGCAGTTGATTAGCTAATGGGAACAGCCAAAAGAAGAAAATAAATACACATTATATTGCTTAAGATCTTTATAACTTTATAACTGGTATTCACATTTACAATCATCACAGCATTCCTGCAGTAACATAATTGACATTTGGATGCTTCACTCCTGGATTCCAACAAGCTGAGTCAATAGAGAAACATGAAGTGAGTTTTAAGTTGCAGTCTCATGGCTCCTTTAATAACCACAGTGATTCATTTAATGATGGCAGGATCATGCAATGTCTTACTTAATAACTGAATCACCGTAGTTCAGAATTATATTTCATAGTATAATTTCAGATACTGATACTTGTCTAGGATTGGAACAAAGATGCTATAGAGAGATGTGAAATCTGTTTTGAGATCTGTTGTGTAGGACAAAGCAGTGTTTCTTCTTGAAGTCTTGTATCTGGTATTTTTAAAATAAAAATAATTAATTTTTTTAAAAGGGGATAGAATGTGATTTTTTAAGGGAGGGGCGTAGTCTGAATGTTTGACTCTTTCCTTCCCCTTCCAACCTTTGGGGAGGCAGTATATATATATATAGGTGTCCACTGTTCAGTTTTGTAACACTATTGGAATGCTATGTGTCCACACAATTCACAAGCAGTTAGCCTGACTCACTTAAGAAAAGAACAGATAGAAAAACAAAAAGAAAAGAAAAGGACTTCATTTCCACTAGGTTCATCCATCATAGACTTACTAAGACTTACTAAAATCAAAAACTGACTTCTCTCTCAGGCAAATCAATAGTTTCTAACCGGTAATTTCAAAAGAATGTGCTTTCTTGTGTTGAAGTTCTGTTCACTAACAAAAATACTCCCCAGGTCCACCTCTATCATCTTCTTTTGTTACATTAATAATACAGTAATTTTAAATAGTAAGTTGCAAAGTACAGTAATTTGGGTTGCACAACATAGCTGACAGGTACTAAATTTCTGATGCAGTTGCTCAATTTAAGGAGCTGGACTTAGACATAAGGGATGCCCAGTTTTTGGCCCTTCCTTAGCCATCACCTTGGAGCAGTCATCCTCTTTCAGTCCTAGGCTGCAAAGTCAACAAACATTTGTAAACATTTATCTACAATGCTGAATCAGTGTGGAAAATTACTGGATTGATTCAGGATAAAAATAATATTATTATTCTGAATATGACAGAAGAAAGACCAGTTTGAATGTAACTTGGATTGATTACAAGAAAGCATTCAATTCCCTGCCACGTTTTTGAGTAACCGAGTGTAATATAGAAATAACAGGAATCAATAGAAGCATGTGCAAAGATCAATGGCATAATGGAAGGCACAGTTGCTGGTCAATGGTGGCAGGCTGAAAGAGGCCAACATCAAGAAAAAAATCATTCAAGGAGACTCAGTATCATCATTACTGTTTGTCATTGCACCAATTCCTCTGTAAACAATATGGAACAAGTCAGCGATGACTATCAAACAACAAAAACATCTATTAGGCTATCCTACCTTTTTTACATGGACAATCTGAAGCTGTAGATTCTATATCAGATGGTGACATATATTATGATATAATATTCTATAATGTTCTATTATAGAATATTAGAGCTAGAACTATGTTCTATGTATGGAGAAACACTATCTAATATAGAATTGCTGCTCAAAATTGTGTGGACCGCATATTTAGCTGTTGGAAGAAGATTGCACAGACAATAATGTCATGACAAAATAAGAACAACGATGCATCAGCATAGCTAAATAAATGTGACATCACTAGTCACCGCATCAATTTTCTCCTGATTCAGGTATTACCAGAGAAAGAGAAGTAAATTCCAACAGCAAACTAAAGAACCTTTAGTTCTAAACGTCTTTGACTGCTACTAGTATCTTCATACATTAGTAGCAATGCAATCAATGTTGCAATACATTGAATAAAAATAAAATCAAAGGAAAAAACAGCCAAAGAAAACTATCAAGGATCCACAATCATTCCATAGCATTTGCAATGATTTTTCAGCCAAGCAGGATGATCAACATAGCTAATACAGTATCATAAAGTAATAAACAAACCTATTAATACATAGTGACTGAAAGTACACTTTATTTATTTAT
>JAEANM010016784.1:0-13163 GCA_017656035.1 Myanophis thanlyinensis
AAACACAGAAAGAATGAGGAAAAGCTTCTTTCCACAGGCAATACGAACACTAAACCAGAAACTACAAGAACACTCAGAACTATAACAGGAACCATGATTTTACCTCACTCCCCACTTCCCAATTTATTCCTAGCCTACCCTCCCATTTTGCCTAACTTACTTGCGGTTGCGTAAGCATTTCACTGCATATCATACCATGTATGACTCTGTATGTGACCAATAAAATTTGAATTTGAAATGCCCAATTTCGCAGATTGATAATAACGGATACATTTAATATATTAATGGTGCCAACTCTTTACTCTTCTGCTCCCCTCAAACACACCACGATGACCTAGGGATTGATCTCTTGAGAAAATGTATTATCGGAGGTTTTTAACAACATATTCATCTGCTCTTTTTCAAGGCTAGCCAGTGGGGTGAAGCTGGCATCTACCTCTTAGCTTCCCAAGCTGTAGACAAATGCCAGACACAAGAGGGAGCTGAAACTGCACTTTGTGAGATAGAGAAGTTCCTGGAAACTCTCAAAGACCACCAGATGCTGAATGCAAAGGAATTCTACAACCAGTTTGACATGATTCTCACCCCAGAAATAAAGGTAAGATCCTAAGTGGGCAGCCAATGTTTGATGATGTCCAGGGTTATTTGAAAGACAACCGCCTTCAAATCTGAAGACACTAATGTCCATTGATAGTCAATGCCAGAGGTGTCCAACCTTGGCAACTTTACGACTTACGGATTTCAACCCCCGGAATTGTGGGAGTTGAAGTCCACAGGTCTTAGAGTTGGGTCAATGCCAAGACCAAGGGTCAGATGTTGAAAAGATGCTTTTGAGTGGGCGTATTGCATTGGTTCTTTACATAACCCCAATTTATCTATTTATTTCTCCTGCAGAGCAATGCCCAAAGAGTACTACAAAAACTCGAAGACGTGCAAGAAATGTTTGAGAAGAGACAAGTCAGCCTGAAGAAGTTGGCAGCAAAACAGACCCGGCCTGTGCAACCCGTTGCCCCTCATCCCGAATCCTCACCCAAGAGAGCGTCTCCTAAAACCGTCCGTCCTGCCCCATTAGGTAAGGTTTGGGGAAATAGCGTGGGACGGAGTAACTCCATTTTTACCAGTAAAGAGATGGTTTTCTTGGCCAGGTGTTATCTGCTGATGTCCTTTCTCTATTTACTCTAGCTAGCTTAATATTATGCTGGTTCCTGGAATCATACTCAGTTTAAGAGTCTCTTTAATCACCTACAGTAAATATTTCTGGGTATTTGCTCTCAAGTTAGTCCTACAGATCTTTCTCAACATGTGGGTCACAGTGCTTCAACTACTGGTGACTTTACAACTCCTGGAATTTTCTGCAGTGTGACAATTTAATGGTGGAACATACCACATGTTGTGGCCTCCCCTTTATTGAAGTGTTCAGTAGAGGCTAAATACAGTAATTACCCCTCTGGGGTTCTTAAATTGGATTTTTTTTTCCCACTGAGCTTCAAAAGGTTGGACTCCAAGGCTTGTCTGACTGCAGCTTAGGCAAAGATAATTGTAAAATAGTACAATTGGGTCTTTTTAATTCTCACTTAATAAGGTCTCTGTTGTCTTGCCCAAGCCTGGACATTACTTGAGATGCCATCTAGGGGGACAGCAAGAAAAGATGGAAAATGCAGTAATTCATACATTTTTGTAACTAGATACAGGTAGTCCTTGACTAACGAACACAACTGAGCCCAAGATTTCTGCTGCTAAACAATTGTTCAGTGAATTTTGCCCCATTTTACAACCTGTCTTGCCATAGTTCTTAAGCGATTCACTGCAGTTGTTAAGTGAATGACACGGATGTTAAGTGAATCTGGCTTTCCCATTGACTTTGCTTATCAGAAGGTCCCAAAAAGGGATCACATGGCCCTGGAACACTGCAACTGTCATAAATATGAGTCAGTTACCAAACATGAATTTTGATTACGTGACCATGGGGATGCTGCAATGGTCGGAAGTGTGAAAAATGGTCATGTCCCTTTTTTCAATGCCATTGTAACCCTCACTAAGTGAAAGGTTGTAAGGACTACCTGTATAAGGCGGCTGCTGGGAAAGGAAATACAACAAAAATAAAAGCACAGGTGTGTTTGGATTACATGTAGATAAGAAAATTACATTTCGAATAGCAGGTGAGCTATATTACTATATTTAAGTTTTATTGGTTATTTTTTATTGGAGATGGAGCAGTAGTGAAAGATGACATTAAAAATCAAAATGTTGCTTCTTTCTCCATTAGGGAGCCTGCAGGGAATAAAGAAAAATCAAGATGGCATCAAGAATTAAAGCCCCGGCCCCTTTTTGCCAGCATTACAAATTAATATAAATTCCTCCTAAGCAATGTAAGATAAATTGGGATAGGATAGGAGATTATTATATTATACTATGCTATGCTATGCTATGCTATGCTTATTACATTACATTACATTTATCTATCTATCTACTTACCTACTTACTTATCTATCTGTCTATCTATCTATCACAGACCATTTAGAATACATAGCAAAAAAAAAAAAAGAGTTTTGAGAGTTAACAAGGTTGATACTATATGTCAAGGGTGTCAAACTCAAGGCCCGGGGACCAGATCTGGCCTGTGGGGTGCTTAGATCTGGCTCATGGGGCCACCCTGGAAATAACGAAATGTCTCTGCCAGCAAAAACAGAGCTCGGGAGGGCTGCATGTGACCCTCCCAAGCTCCGTTTTTGCTGGCAGAAGGTTGCAGGAGGCCGCTGCAACCAAAAACGGAGTTCAGGAGCCCGTTTTCACTGGCCAAGCACTCAGGCCACCCCGGGCGTCCCCAACACGAGAGACGTCGAGATGGCCACACCCACCCCAGTCCCCAAGATGAAACACAGCCCTGAAGCGGCCCTCAAGGAAACCGAGTTTGGCACCCCTGCTATATGGTATAAAGCTATTACGAAATCTAGTTGCTCTGCTTTGGAAACTACAAAGATTCCACACAGAAGGTAACAAAGAAAACCGGTCATGGAGGAGGATCCCTGACCATACCGCAAGCCCTGGTCAAGCATCACTTATATGTCATATTCTGGATAGAAGGAAGCGAACTTCCAATAAACTTTTCTACCGTCCTCACCACTCTCTGCACAGCCGTCCTGTCCGAAACAGTTATACCTCCAAACCACACAGTAATACAACACAAAGGGATGCTTTCAATCATCCCTTTATAGAAAGTGCTACGGATAGGGGATAACATCCCCCCATGCTTTGTTTTAACAAACTGTGTAGTTGGAATTCATGAAATACAGCAATTCATAGATCAGACTGCCCTTAAAATTGCCTGCTAAAATCCAGGGGTGTAGCATTTTGATGCAACCATCCTAAATGGAAAGCTGTTGGTCAAGCACCCAAGTCATGACCGTATAACCAACCACAGGGATGGTATGATAGTTATAATTTCAAGGACGAATCATAAAATCACTTTTTCCTTTCCCCAAAGCTATTGAAACTTCAAACCATTGTTAAATGAATGGTTGTAAGTCCAGGACTATATATACACTGAACCCTCAAGTAACTAAGCGGGTGGAATTCTCACAAAACAGTTAAAACATTTGCAAAAAATTATAAGTTTTAAAAATTCTGCTGTATAAGCAGCACAATTAAGTTAGATAAATTTTTGTCTCAGACATCTAACAACAAAGCTAGAAATGCTGCCTAATCGAGGGAGCGGCCAGTTCTCATCTTTATCACGTGTTTGTAAGTGTGGCATTTTCTGATCTTTTGAGAGTTCTGTTTATTTGGTCTTTTTTTTCCCCAGCTCCCAACAGAAGATCAGTAGAAATTCCTAGTCCTCCAAAACCCATTTCTGATGCAGATTTGTCAAAAAGAAAAAGTGTAAAGAAGGCTAAAGGTGGAATTAAGGTAAGAGAGTTGTGGTGTTTGCAAATTAAGTTTTCAGGAGAGAAATTTCATGGAGCATACCTGGCATTGCTCAGATAATAGCAGTGTTTCTCAACCGTAGCAATTTAAAGAAGTCCGGAATTAGCCTCTTCTATTTTTTCCAATTTCTAGACCTTGCTCCCCTCCCTCGCAATATTTTATTGCCAAGGATGCACATAAAATTGTAGTAATACAGGTAGTCCTCAAGTTATGACCATAATTGAGTCCAGAATTATGGTCATAAGTCATGCCGGTCATTAAGCAAGTCACCATATGACCATGCTGGATTTCGCAATACTTTTTCCAATGGTTGTTAATTGAACTCATTGTACCCAGTGGCTGGGATGTTGTTGTTTTTTTGCCAGAAATGTGAGCACAAGAAGCTGCAAACAGCCATAAAGGTGGGCCAGTTCCAAGGGCCCAAAATGTGATCGTGTGACTGGGGGGGAGGGGAGGGGAGGGGAAGCAGCCATTGGAACTTCAAAACAGGATTGTAAGTAGAACTTGGGAGGTTCGTCATAACTTTGAATGGTAAACAATCGGTCGTAAATTGAGGACTACCTGGAAATACGTGATAGCATCCATTTTTGGTGGCGCCATGTTTCAGAAGGTTTTGGTGGAGGTGTGGTGAAAGTGGTAACTGGTAGGTCAGATCATTGCAAATTTTAATATACCTGTTTTCCACTTTCCAAAATACATACATATTGCTGTGGCTTGTCACAGAGAGGGAGGGAGAGAGAGAGAGAGAGCCTGGGCTGTCCATCAGCCCCCAGATGGAGAGTCAACAGCCCCCAAGTTTGGAGTGGCTGATGAGGAAGAGGAGGAAGAGCTGGGTCCAGTGCCAGATGCGCAGAAGGAAGAGAAAAGGAGAGCAGTGGAAATGCGTGGGCCGATCTTGGGAAAGGAAGAGCCACCACTGCTAGCAATGCCCCACCCTAACTCTGGGGATAAAAGGCAGGGTGTGGAGACGAATAGATGTGGCAGACAACTATTCATCTTCCGGCCAGATGGCCTTGTTAGCCTGCAATAAGAGAGAAACGTTTTGCTGGGCCTGGGGGCACTCCCAATTAAAGGAATCTTTGAGTTCACTTCAGAGGACTGGTCGTGTTTGGGGAGTTGGGTCAGGACACATACCTAGAAGGCTGGGCCTATCTTACAAAACATGATTGGGTCACCAGTCCCGTCCCCCCCCCCCCCAACAATCTTTGGAAACCGGTCAAACAAAAGGAATCAAATAATAATAATAAAATAGATCTCCAGTCAAAAATGGCTGGATTGACTAAACCTTTTGTTTTTGTTCAGTTGCTAAGTCATGTCTGACTCTTCGCAACTCTATGGATCATAGCATGCCAGGTTCCCCTGTCTTCCATGGTCTGCCAGAGCTTGTCCAAATTTATGTTCGTTGAGTTGATGATGCTATCTAACCATCTCATCCTCTGCCAGCCCCTTCTCATTTTGCCTTCCATCGTTCCCAACATCGGGGGTCTTTTTCAAGGAGTCCTCTCTTCTCATTAGGTGGCCAAAGGATTTGAGCTTCAGCTTCAGGATCTGTGCCTAATTCTAGGTACTCTCTAACATCAGTTTCTGAGATTCCCAGACAAAATCATCAAGGCGCAGAGGAAGTAACATAGGAAAAGTAGTAAATCCTGGAATAGATAGCCACATGAAAGTCCAGACATTGAAAAAATTTTCAAGAGTCATTGGAACTTCAAAGTTAATTATACATAAATGGAATTCCTGTTATTTTTCATATAAGGTTCGCGGCCAAGTTAGAATCGGGTAGCATAAAGGTGGTTGTGCGACGACCAGTTTTAAGAGTCAAAACAAAATCAACAGCCAAACCAGGATGATTTTGCATTTTTGTTTCCTTAAGATGTGAGTTTCCAGGTGACGTCAGCTTTTATAGGAAATTTAGAAATCGTTTTCTAGACAAATAAAGGAGCCCTGAATCTCAACACTTTTGTGTTTTGTTTTGTTTTGTGTTCCTGTGTTTTCCAAAACTAATATCCAGATTGAAGTGATGCATGAAGCAAGTCAGGGAGGTTCCAGCAGAGTCTTGGTAATAAGTGAAAGTGAAGAAAATCTTTCTACTAGGAGAAGGTAGGAAAATTCCTTGTTCTCAGAAAATTGTTTATTTGTTTGTTTGTTTGTTTTAAATGGATCCGTCTGTTATTCTGATCAAGGAAGTGGTGGGTTACTATTGGGTGGAAAATGTGTGCAGTTTCAGGACCCCATGGGAGGGTCCTGAATTGGGGAATTGGAAAGAAAGGAGGCTCTTAACTTCCAAATATATAGGTACTCCTCAACCTACAACCATTCGTTTAGTGACCATTCAAAGTTCTAATGATGCTTAAAATAGTGACATATAACCCAGTCCTCACATTTACAAATGCTGCAAGCATCCCCATAGTCACATGATCAAAATTTGGGCATTTGGCAACGGGCATGTGGCAGTATCAGTAATTGCAATTTATGAGCTTCCTAGCTATCTCTGGCAAGCAAAGTCAATGGGGGAAGACACATTTCTTAAATGACTGCCTGGTTCACTTAACAGCTCAGGGATTCGATTAACGACTGTAGCAAAAAGGTCATAAAATGGGGCGCAACTCACTTAATAACCGCCTTGCTTTAACAACAGAAGTTCTGGTCCCAATTATGGTGGTAAGTCAAGGACTACCTGTATTCCCTTACTAGTTCCTTGGGTCTCTAGAAGAATGTTTGGAGGTAATGCCATGTTACACTTTGTTTGCAAAAGGATAAACTATAAAGGCTCATTGACCTTGTATGAACCCAGAACTTGGACCTATCTCAAAAAAATAACATGGAGCAAAAAAAAAAGATGCAGAGAACAATAACCAAAATGATTTAATTGTAATAACCAGATCTCCCTTGACTGGAGCTTTTTTCAGCTAGCATGAAGGATTCACATGAGTGGCTTGCAAAATATAGAGACAAAGGCTTTCTCCAGAATAACACAGAAATTCAGAAGTATCTCCTCTCAAAAATTTTTACATGCACTTATTAATATTTTATTTATAAGATAGAGTTTATTTTTTATTTTATTTATGTTTGTATCAAATACGTGTTTTTACTTTATAATGTGTTTATAAATCAATATGTACTTTATACTTAGGAATATTTATTCATAAATATGATTTATAAACACTTGTTTATCTTTATTAAATGCTTATCTTTCTGGAGGGGAATTTTTTTTTCTGATACCAAGATGTATATAATACTTTAAAACTACTTCCCTAGTTTTTAAGGGGAAAAACCATGTTATGTACAACTGAGTTGGAATGGCATTTCACAATATGTATATATGAATGCATATATATATATTTGTTAATGTGATATAAATGAAAACTTTTGCATCATAATGGTTATTAATATATTTTTCTCATTCCAATGATCCTCCAATACTAGTTTCAAACCCTGTTAATGAATTTTGTCATTGATACATCACTTCCTTATTGTAACAGGAACTATTTTTAAATGCTTTTAATCCAATTTCCAAATTACTGTTGAGATTAAATCAGGCCTTTTGATAAAATCAGGCTGTTTTCAAATATATCTCTTGGTTTCTGGAAACCAAATTTGTGGCTGAAATAATGTGTCAAGAAACACTGTTAAAGCTTCCTGCAATGGAGGTAAAACCACAGTGTGTGCTTGTCATCTGGTGTTTTTAACTTAGCATCTCATGTGCACACAGTTTAAATGCCTCACCTAAGACAGGAAGCAAAATCTTATTGACAATTATTGGAATTGCAACCTCAAAGAAAAACAGGTTATCTATTTCAAATGTTCCATTTTACAAGAAGCAAATGTTATTGTGGAAAAATTAGAGGAGAACATTTACAAAATATACAACATGTTTATTGAAAATAGATATTTTATAAAACACGGTTCAGAACAAAGTGTCGTGAATAAATAATTGCTGCCCTTAGATATTTTAATCAAATAGCTGCAAACCAAACAGGTAAAAACTAATGTAACAATTGTGGAACAATGCATACCTTGAGTGACAATTCAGGCTGATGCAATTACTTGTGAAGTCAAGAAAAAAAATAGTATTACAGCCCTGCATCTGGAACACTAGCAAACCTAAGAATTTCCTGTTTAAAAAATTTAAAGATAATGCTCAGATCTCTAAGCATTAAGAGTCTTAAAGGGGCGAAAAGGATGCTTCCATGAAGTATTTAAATAATTAAACATTCTTCTCTGTGCTAAACATACAACTCTACTCCTTAACAACTAGCTAATATTTTTTCAACATAAACCTGCTGTAAAACAAAAAACATGCACAGCTTTTTCATAGTTAGCACACATGTCAGTTTATGCTTTATAGTTCTGCAAAAACATAAGTATTTAATGTGACACTGCAGACAAGTCAAAGGTTTCCTTGAGGGCAAGATGAGGATATTCAAGCATTTTGTGTCTAGGGTCTGTCTATCAGTAGTTGTTAGCATTATATTATTTTGAAATTGGTTACAGTACATAGAATTCTCACTCCCAATAATATCCATATTAAATTTGCCTTGATTTCAACATCAAAACTCAGTAAAAAGGGAGGAGAGAAACCAGTAAAGCAAACATTTTGACAGAAAAGAATGCCTAGAGGCAGGCAGACAACACAACCCTGTTTCATCCCATTCTGGAAATGGAAGATGTGGTTATTTTATTCATACTAAGAGATGCATTATAAATGGTAAAATCACTGAAACTGATTAAGAGAAAACTACTTTATGAAACTGGCACAGTTTGGATGTAAACAGTTTATTTCTTTTTAAATATATTTTAAATATATCTATATATTTTATATACCAATTTCATAGTTTTTGAAAGAAAAAAATGGAATTAAATACTTAACATTTTAAAAGCGTGTTCTGCAGGGCTCATATTTATGTTCCTAGAGTATTTATATGTTGCTTAATAGGAATCATTGGGGAGATAACACATATGCAGTGAACACCCACTGAATAAATCAAATAGGGCCTTGTAGATGGAGCACTGAGGCAGGGCCATCAATTTTATGCTGTTTATGTTTTAGTATGCAACTTAGAACTATGAAATGTAAGACAACAGCTTTCAGGATTCACTAGAAATATTTAATGTCAACAATAGCACCACTTGTATAGGATCGGGTTTTTTAAAATTCATCTTGAGTGATCACATAATAAAACACATAAAGCTATTCAGTTCTAAAACAGAGCAAAATGTAATAATGTGCTAAAAGTGATAGAACTGTGTTTGTGTGTGGGAAAAGTGCTCTTGTATTAGTACAGTGTCACAGCAAGTATTTTATCTTTCTTCATGTGACCTGCAAATATTAACATATCAGAAAATGTATGTTTTTCAACTAATCAACAATTCCATTTGGTAATTTCATAGTTCCAAATAATTGAGAAGTATAAATGTTAACTTTTAAGATCTATCCAGTTCTTAAATTATTTGGTGGGGAATTTTACTATAATAGGAAAATTGTTTTGATAATTATAATGTACCTACCTTTGCAGGCCTGTGCAATCTTGCAGGCAAGTTGTTACTGAATTTTTGCTATGTTCATTTTAATTCGTTATGGAGAAAGCAAGTGTCTTCCTCCATTTGTGGCTCAGTAAACCTATTCTGATATTCAGGTATTAGGAAAATGCAGCTGAACAAAGATATGTGTTGTGATTATATAATTTGCAAAGCAGCATCATGTTAACTATTCTACAATATATACTACCCCAGACTCCAGAAGAAATGTTTTTCACTTTTAGATTTGTAATCTGTTGCCAAAAATACTGTAGGTCTTCTATATGTCCATGAGAAGTCATCATTTTGTCATAAATGCAAGGATGATCTGGAGCCTTTCCTCCCCCAGAAAAGAAGGGGTGATTCTGTGGTACAATTCCCACTTTGTTGGCACAAAATCCCATGAAAACATCATCTATGTAAAAACTTGAATTAAGAGTCTGTGAGGCTTCATATACTTTAGCAGCTACATCTCTGGATAGAACATATGCAGCTCCAGCTGTGTAGGCAGGATAGACAGGCCATGGGTACATTTGATAGGAAACATAATATTTGCTTTTTTTATCCCTCATGGGAGGTGATGCATGATGGACGTGCCCAATCCAAACATCCTGAGACCCAATTAGGGCTAGATTTTGGAGGTATGCAATAAGATTTGGCATGTGGATAAATATGTCATCATCGGCTGACATGACAAACTTGGCATGAGGGCAGAACTTGTTTGCCCAGCTGAACTGCAACAGTAATTTGTAGGTAAGATTGTAAAAAGTATCCAAAAAGTCTTGTTGAATCAGATCACCATGCCTCTTGTCTTCCCTTTCCAGCCTCATTTGCATTTCATTTCTCAGTGAAAAATTTGATTGTCCTAAAACAAATAAGGCTTTTATGTTGGCATTCAGATAGTGATGAACGTAGTCTTCGTTACCCCATGTTTGTCGAATTGCATCTCTCCTGTAGTAGTTTTCAGGTGATGTCTTCACAAAGATCAAGAGGAGAACATCTTGCCCTTGACATTTCTCCTCGTGATTGATCAAATATCGATGACTTGCTACCATGTTATTTCTGCTAGTGGTTAGGTTGTCATTCACAAAAGCATAGCTATTGATGAGGTATCTGTATGAGAAAGATTTCATATAGTGCACAAATCTAGGGCTATCAATTTCTATGAAAAAAAACATGAAGCACAGAACAAAACAAGTGGCAAAAATGTGCACAAAGTGATATTTTCTAACTCTTCTAGAATTAACATACATTCTGGTTCACTTCTTTATATATGAGTCCAATTAAAGATTTTTAAATAAATTCTCCTGTGAGACTTCAACATTTCTCTTTCAGGAAAAGTGTTCATTTTAGATGCATCCTGCAGCATCTGAGTTACTGGAGAGTCACCTCAATGAAATCCCAATATATTCACTTTTAAAAGTCATCTTGTTGCTGAAGAAATTTGGGGAATGTAGGAGGACTTCGATAACATACAAAGATTCTCTTGTTGCCTCTTCACCTGATTGTAAATATCAACTCAAAACTGAATTGTTACAGCACCATCATCTGCAAAACACAAGAAAAACATAATTCATCTCGGTGGTTCATAATTTCTGTACGATACTGGTAAATAGAAAGGGATAATTACATCACAGACTCAAGCAGTCTGAGAATTAGTCCTGCCCCTGCCTAACAGGTCTCTACGGAGATTCTCAATCATTCTGGTCATGGTAATCCCAAAGGTGCTTTTTCAAAAGGCTACTTCCTTGAAGACATTTTGCTTCTCATTCAAGAAACTTCTTGGCTTAGAAGCAGATGTCTTCAAGGAAAAACAAAGTCCAGTTGTCTTTTAAAAAAGCACCTTTGAGACACCCAGTTCTGGGAGTTGAAGAAGTCCACAAAGATTGTAAAGTTGTCACAGTTGCCCACTCCTGGTCTATAGTAGTCAAAACTCAGGAGGAAGCTGGTAGCATTTTTTCTGGCTAACCAAATTGTATTAAAAGGCATCCACTTTCTCAGGCCTGGCTTCTGATGGCCTTTTCTCTCCTATTGTTTGTTACTCCTGCCTTTACAGCCTTTCGGAGACCAGTCCTGCCTTATCTGCAATAGAGAAGAAAGGCAGAAAACCATCATCCTCCAAAATTAAGATTTACAGAACAAAATAAGATCTGTCCTCAGGACAGGCCATTTGTCCAGTGCTGGGGACTTTTGGGGAAAAGCAACACATAAACCCCAAAGGCAAGGAGACTCATACTGGAGGATGTGTGTGCATACAATTATATACATACAGGCATGTGATCGTGCACACTTTCCAGGCTGAGAAAAATATATATATACAGCCCCCCAGTGTCAGGATGTTGAGGGAAATCAGAAAAGGGGGGTGACAGATTGTCTGAGAAAACAAGCTGTTCTCCCTTTTTAATTTTGCAAAGAGTATAAGAAAGCAGTCATACAATTGCTTCATTACACACTTTGCAAAATAGTAGAAAAATGAAGGACAAGGAGTGTAGTACACAGAGGGTTAAAAACACACATACCAGATTATTTCTATCTAATCTAATCCTAATCTATTCTATTTACCTACCTATCTACTTAATCTAATTTAACCTAACCAGGGTGGATAAAAACCAATAGTTTTTTTAAAATGGATTTTTAAAAATTTAAATCAGATTTTTTTTTTATCAAATTTTATTTTAATAAAATACTTTTGGAATAAAAAACTATCTAAAGGTAGTTTTTTATTTAAGATACAGTAATGATTTAGTTTGTTCGGCATGAAATGGAGCTTAGTTATGTAGCATGAGGCTGTATATTCTTCAATTTTACATTTTTTTGGTAAACTCATTCAATCAATCCAACCTCTTGCAAGCTGAGATAACATGTACTACATTGATGCATTTACACAATTTCACAGCAGAGATGACAGCTGCTCTTTAAAAAAAATATGATTTAAATCGAGTTGCTTTAAATCAAGCCTTTTTACTAGTGATTTAAATCATGATTTAAACCAACTTGATTTAAATCAAATCAAATCCACCTAATCACCTATTTATGATCTATATTAGCTAGCTAGCTATCACTATATTTTGCACTGCTTTTAATTCTCGTAGCTTCTTAGAATCACTTAGGTGATGATGAAGGCTGCACTGCACACTCAACCAACCAAATAAAGAAATAAATATACAGACAGACAAACAGGCAGGCTGACAATGTTACAAGATTTCCCTACCTATTTTCTCAACAAAACCCAACTGAACTTCAAGCTGAAAAATGATTTTTAAATTACATACATGTACACGCATTGAGTAAATCCTGGAAAATGGATGTCGGCAGGCTGTGGCTAAAAACACAAAAGTCAAGATGGCGTCCACAACGGCAATTAAAAATTCTGCCTTTTTTTTAAAATGTGCTGAAAAGGGCAGAATTTTGATTGGCTCATCACGGCTGGCATCTTGTCCTTTTATGGCCATTTTGTTCAGCCAGAGCTGGAAGTGTTAGATCGAATCAAAACATGAACAGAAAAGGTCCCAATTTGGGACACGCCACAATGTCGCATGTGGATTTGTCACCCGAGAATGGTTTTCCAAGATTGGATTTCCCTGTTTAAAATTGAATATGTTCTCCTACAGCAGGGGTGGGCAATTATGGCTCCTTCATGACTCCTGGACTTCAATTCCCAGAATTCCTGAGCCAGCATGGCTGGCTCAGGAATTCTGGGAGTTGAAGTCCACAAGTCATGA
>JAEANM010016785.1:0-13163 GCA_017656035.1 Myanophis thanlyinensis
TAACTTTTATTGTATTGATGTTATTTTTATCGGCTGTGAACCGCCCCGAGTCCTGCGGGAGAGGGGCGGTATATAAAATAAATAAATAAATAAATAAATAAATAAAATAAATATCTGCTGCTTGTATTTGCTGCTTCTAGTCTCAGCTGTGATCTGAGACAATATTCTAAAGGAATTCCTGCCAAGAAATTGGTAATTGCACGATAAATTCACATGATACTCCTGCCGCTGGATCATTCTCTGGTCCCCAAATAGCTCTCTTATGAATAATCTTTGACACAGGTTGTTACAGTAATTTTTACTTTTGACCCTAAGACTGGCCTAGAACTGTAAATACTATCCATGAAAGGCTAAGTAGAAACATTTCTATATTCAGAAAATGAAAACTGTATCAGAATTTGCAAAGTAAGAAAAAAAACCTACCAAAAAACCCACACATTTAAAAAACATTTTAGTTATATCTCTTTTGCTATTGAAATACAATCATCCATAGTAAAGTTGTATATTTTTCAGGTTTTAAGTAGATCAGAGCCTCAATTGTTGCATATTTAATGACTTGCTATTATATAACATTTTTTCTGTTAACTGCAAAGCTGCAACAAGGATAACATTAGCACCAACTAATGTGGATGTCATTGTTGGATTGAATGCTACCATGCAATGTCTTGCATCCCATGATCCTTCTTTAGACCTGACTTTTATTTGGCTCTTAAATGGATATCCAATAAATGTTGATAAAGAGAGTGATTATTATGAAAGATCTATCATGGTGAGTTGCCTCACATTTCTCTGTTGACATATTTACATTTGGATGATGTGGTTATTTTTTCTTGGTATTTTGGAAAAAGGAAAAGAGGGAATAATTATTATGAAGTGTTTCTTTTTCCCCCAAATTACAGTTTGCTGTCAAAGAAAGGACAGTTACTACCTTAGAAGAAAAGAATGTTACTGTTTCATGAGCCACAATGTTATAACCTCCTATAAATTTATTGTTCATAAATTCATTAGTAACACATCAAAACAAGTTATTCCAAAAATTGCTTATTTTCATGTCCTGATTTCAAGCAACAGAGAATGTTGTTTATCCATAGCAATGCCTTCTTTTGAAGTTCTTCCTGCAACTAAAAACAAAAAACTTTGGTTAGCAGAATGATTGATATGAATCAGCCTCACTATGATGAATCCAGCCCACTGTGTTCAGTGTCAGACTACATATATTATTTATTGCATTTATAAAAGCTGTCCTTTTTTGTTTAGGCAAAGCCTTGGAGCATCAATTTCTTGCATTTCCATGGCTACTAAAGAACCTCCCAAAGTGCTTCTTTGAATACTCTATGGGCCCTTCAAACAGAACTGTCCCATCTGGTGTGTTTGTTTCAAGCCAAGATATTAAAGTTCCCTCTACAAATGCATAAAAAATTAAATGCAAGCACACAGAATTTTTTATTTAGACACTTCCCAGCTTGTGGAATAACATGTCTCCAGAAATATGGATGACCTCTTCCCTAACTGTTTCAGAGTCAAAAGGGGTGCTTCACAGAGTTTTAAAGAAATAATTCTATGAATTATATTAATGATTTAAATGTAAATGTTGCCTACTGGTAGCCCGGATTTTGTGTTGTGTTTTTAGTGATAATAGGGTCTACCAGTATGTGTGTTCATATAAATCACTGGAAGTCTATGTGGAACTAGCATATACAAACAGCATAAATTAATTAATTGAGAATTAAGCTGTATATTATATTAATTAAATAATGTGCAACTTTCTGATTTTCTGTTCTTGGATTGTCCAATTTTTTTCTTTTCAACCGCTGTTTTTTTTGCAAAATCACTTCCCCATTTAACTAAAATCTTTAAAATCTTTAAAAACTAGTTAAAGAAAGATAGAAAGCTTCCATTGGACCAGCTGAAGCATTTTTCCTGACTACAATGATCATGGGGAGGGAGTCCATTTTTGGAAATGAACATTATAGTATTAATTCCATCTGCACAGTGGTTCCAATGCAGATTTGAAACTAAGTTTAGACTTTGGGCGGGCATATTTATTGTGATGGAATTTCAAAGGTGTGGTGGGGGGTATTGCAACATGTCTGCTGGACTTATGATAAGAACTAGAATTTCCTAACACAGTAAAACAAATTACAGTATAGAACATACTGTATGTTATCCTACAGAATTGAAATTAATTTTTGATTAATACATTAGATTAGTTTTTGATTAATACATCCATATGACTCACCTAGTTACACAATGGTTCATACATTTTTTTCTCTTTTAATTTATTCCTATAGTTCCTGAAGAACTATCATATGAGAATAAATTAAAAGAGGAAAAAACACATTATATTGTGAGTTTAGGTTTCTGCATGAACAATTATTATTGGATCATCTGACTATTATGACATTTTTGCTAAATGGAAACTTGACACTTTACTTACTATCCTCCTGCATAAATATTCTCTGTTGATTTCTTCAAAAGCCCATCCAAGCCCAAAGACTCCAGGGTGGATTTTCCTATGCAAAAATAATAGAAAATTGATTTATAAAAGCTTTTGGAATAACCACAGTTGTGAAGTTTGGAAGAGGTCATCATATGTCCATGATGGCAAACCTATGGCATGTGTGCCACAGGTGGCATGCAGAGCCATCTCTGCAGGCACAAGAGCCGTCGTCCCAACTTGCTGTTCGCGCATGAGTGTGTGACTCTGATTGCACATGTGCAACTCCCATGTGACTGCGCATGCACGCAAGACTGCAGTATGAGTGAGCGCGGTCCTGCATGTATGCACAGTCCCATCTGGCACTCTGTGCTGAAAAGATTTGCCACCACTGTCGAATGTACTCTTGCCTTAGCACAGGGGTCTGCAACTTTAAATACTCAAAAGAGCCATTTGGACCCATTTCCCACAGAAAAGAAAACACCAGAAGCCACAAAACCCTTTGACATCTAAAATGAAGATAACACTGCATATATTGTATTTTACCTTTATGCTATGTATAAAAAACAGATAGCGTGTTGCATTTATGAAATCGCCTCCTGGCTGCTCACCTCAAAGGCGTCAATGTATCTATAGTTCTGTAAAAATGTTGTTCATCTTTCTCTCTCTCTCTATGTCTCTCGCTGTGTGTATGTCTGTTTCTCTTTCTTTCTGTCTGTGTATATCTCTCTGTCTCTTCTCTCTCTGTTTCTGCTGCTGTTGCTAGAGGCAAGTGGGGCAGGGTTGCATTGTAACTCTGCGTCATAATGGGCTCCAGGAGGAGGAGGGGACTCCATCTCCCCCATTGTGAAGCACACTAAATTTCACTGTGCTGCGCAAGGCACGACAAGCAGTGGGCAGGGCAGCAGCAGCTTTGGATTGGTCAGGCCAGTGTCTCGGGGTGGAGAGCAGGTCATGTGTCTCCCCAAGTGATCAAGATGTGCCCAGCACCAACAAGGGCCGGAAGAAGCACCTGCAAGACCCAGCAAGAGATGAGGCACCAGAGAATCAGCCCTAGCCATTTCACTCCTCCGCAATGCTTCCCACATGCCCTTACAGTTCCAAGGGCTGCCTTGAATGCAAATGTATCAGAGCGAGTCTGCATCCCCTGCCATCAGCCTTATCTTCTCAGGCCAGACGAGGAGTCACTGAGAGGGGTGGGGCCAGCCAGTGGTGGGATAAGCCAGTTTAGTTCTGGAAGCACAGCAAATGGATAAAAGAGCCACATGCGGCTCCAGAGCCATAGGTTGCCGACCCCTGCCTTAGAAGATAAGCTGTTCCAAAGGAGAACTCTCATTCTTGCTTGAATTCTTGCTTCAATTTTTTTTGATGCATATCTTGAGCCAAACAATCTTCAAACCTTGCTCCTTAAGCAAGGATGTTCTTCCTTGAAACAGCAGATCAGAAGTGCTGCATTACTTTACTTTGTATTCTCCAACTGTCTCTTCCAATATATCTAATGCATGCCCAGGAACTTCTTTTAATGCTTCAGATCAGGTACTCGGAATACCAGTATTAGAATTGCTTGTGTTTGTATCTGTGAATTTCAATTTTAAAAATTAAATGCATTGGGAAAATGTTTGATGTATATCAAGAAACATTACTTAATGAGTAACACAGGCTTGAAGGCAGTGATGGAATTCAATTTTTTTTACTACTGGTTCTGTGGGCGTGGCTTGGTGGGCGTGGCTGGGGGATCATGTGAATGGGTGGGCAGTTTCTGTAAGCAGGGCAATAAAGATTAGGTTAGAAACAACACCAGAATGTTTTTTCCTGCCTTCCTTACGGATTAACCCTGTAAAGTAGAAAAAAACAAAAGGAGATTTCTTCTAACAACTGGTTCTCTGAACTGGTTAGAAAATTTACTACCGGTACAACATGCTAGAACCTGCTGAATTTCACCTCTGCTTGAAGGTGCACACACATATAATTGGAAAACATAGGCTGATTTAAATATAGTGCCAAACAACATGGTTGCCTCATGAATGAACATTTATATCCTGGATATGGTAAATTACTGAGGTAATTTCATTTTTACTGTTGAAAAACATTAAGACTCCTCATGATAAACATTTTTTTAAAATAGGCTCTAAAAATCATTTTAATATTTTCTAATGCTTCAATAAATAAATTTTAAATGAACATTACAATAACTCCAGAATATCTTTTATCTCCCTGTTCCTCACTGGGATCCTGAATATCTTGAAATAAGTGAATAATCTGGAATGAATTAAGAATAATGAAGCAGTAAAAAATTAACTATCCCAGAATAGTAGTTAAAATTGTTTTGCCACATTTCTAAATATTCTGTTATATATATAAGAATGTTTTTGAGGAGTTTATTAACATATTTAAGCAGTATATGTTGGGACAATCTATAGTTTTTATATGGCTATGAATTAGAAATGTTGATCACTCCGTTTCCAAATATTGGATGGTCACTATAGGATTTAAGGTTACTTCCATACGTTTAAGTAGATTGTAATTGAGAGACACTACAAAAATAAAACTCACTATGTCAGTATGTCCTTTGCAACAAGTGATACAAATACTTAAAGTTAGTATTCTGCAAAAATGGGAAGATAATGGTTTTAAAAACCATTTATTGTTCATAATACAAATTATTATATTGATAGATAATATCAATTTATGTTGTAAGATTAAATACCGCTACATTTGAAAGTGATATCTGATTTCACTATTTTAATGTGTATTTTAAATGCAATATAATTAATTGATATAAGGGATATTATTTTTAAGAGCTATAGGCAGCTCAGAAATAGATATCTTATTCATTTTACTGATTTATTTTTAAAAAACTTTATTTTAGGAGTATTTTGACTTCTATATGAAATTTAAATTTAAAGAATTGTTAAAGATTTTTTTTCTGGTTTGTAGATAAAAGACAATGGTGAACTTATTGTTAAGAATGCCCAATTGCGCCATGCTGGAAGATACACATGTGTTGCTCAGACAATTGTTGATAATGCCACAGCTTCAGCTGATCTTGTTGTGAGAGGTAAAACATTTTCTTAATTTTTTTAAATTAAGCTATTCCCACATTATTCATTATAACACTATCACAAAATTTGCGGCAGGAGGGTGTATAAGATTTCTAACAGGAGTTAACATATAAGAATCAGATTCTATTTCCAGAATTAATCATCTCTAGAAATATGACAAAGTCTCACAATTATATTTCACTTTCCAACTTCCAATAATTTGGAAAGAACTTTGAATATTTATTCCAGCTGGGTTTCAAGAGAAAGACATGGTGGACTAAAGACAGCACTACAAAAACCAGTCAACAATTGAGGTGGAATGAAGAGCTGGCGAGTAGATCACCTGTCTGATAATTCTACTCCAGAAAAAGGATTTGAGATCACCCAGATTCCCAGAAGTATTCCAGATAAACAGCTGTCTTATTGTCTATGGCAAGTTTCAAGCTCAGGGAGATGAGGAAATAGCCATCTTGCTCAAACCATCTTTGAAAAGACATTAACTTTTCATAATTATTTCTCTAATCACTTTTTAAAACTGAAACTTTTGTAAAATTATTAGAAAGTTTTGAATCCACACATTTTACTTCATTGTTTTTTCAATCTTTAGTGAAGGAAAATGTTAGTTACAAGTTTAAGAACTTTAAAAATTTAAGGAGCAGATAAGCCTCAAAAAAGTTATTTCAAAAAGTTAAAAATGGACTAAGGGTCCAAATAAATTCTGAATTTAATTGTAAAGAATTCAAAACAAATGCTTTTGTTTTGAATTTTCTTTTAGCAACAACTGAAATGAAAATTTGAAAATCAGAGAATAAAGGGAATAGCTACAAAAATTACAAAGCACTCATAAACTGTACAATTACAGAATGAAGCAAACTATTTTAACATTGGCCATACTAATATTTTTGAACAATGAACTCAGAAGTTAATTTTAATAATGCCCAGAGAGATATCTGCCTCAATGGAAATACTATGTCTAAGATATGTTATGGAAGGGGAACATATTCTACCTGACAAGATAGACTGATTTAAAAGTGGATTTACAGAACATAGGATACAAGAATGACAGGGAAAAAGACCTTGCACTGGACATTTAAAAGAAAGCAACTGATATCTTAATATTTGAAAGAATATACAAACAATAAATGAAGAGAGTGACTTACATAATTTTTCTGTAATGGATTTACAAGCTAGGATTAATAAAGCTTTGAAAAATTTTGTGAGAAGAGATAAAGAAAAGTGAAAACAAATCAAATTCTAGGACATTATTTGAATGGACTAAAATTGAAGGTCTTTAGAAAAAAAATACAGGAAGGAATATAAAATTGGCATAACTGATCAAGGTTAAAATTGATATGTTGGTATTTCTGGTAACCCTTAATGGATTTTTCCCGATCAGGACTGAAACGCTGAGGCTGTGAGGATTTGTTTATATATAAGCAATGGGGTTCAAGAAAAATAGATGTATTCTGTATTTTGAGACAGCGGTCCCCAACCTGACTCAGTGGGGAGGGGGCGTTTGAGTGGCAGGCATACGCACATAGCTCCATTGGCATGAGCTGCGGGTATGCGTGCCCTCCATTCGTGCGAATGGAGCTTTGCATGCAAGAGGAGGGTGCTTGCACTCATGCATGAAGCTCCACTCGCACGAGCAAAGAGTGCTTGAGAAGAGGGTGCTTGAACTCGCGCGCGAAGCTCCCCTCCTGCAACCAGAGAATGCTCTTGTGCGATGCTTCATTCCCGTGAATGAAGCTTCGCCGTGAGCGCCCTACATTCAAGCTGTCTCTGCTCGTCTGAGGTGAACTGCGTGCGCGAGCGGAAATGCCTGCTACTCAAGTGCCCACCATTCGTACGAATGGAGCTTTGCGCCCTCTATTTGTGTGTGAAGCACCATTTGTGTGTGGAGGGTGTGCGCATGCGCCACTCACACCAATGGAGCTTTGCGTGTGCATGCCTGTCATTCACATGCCATCCCCGCTGTCTGCTCGCACGAGTGTATGAGATTTGTATGAGACCAAAACTATGATGTTACTTTATAAAATGCCCTTTCCAATCTAGTATTCCCTACATTGTTCAATGGCCAACATTTCATTCGGCCATGCTATCTGAGATTTTGCAGGTTCAATTTTAATATGTGAGAATAGTAGATTACAGAAAGTTGTAATGAAATAATTTAACTCAGTTAAATATGATGATACAGTATAAAACATCGTTTCACTTTTTGACAAGATTAGATCATAATTTTTCATGGAAATATTTTTCAGGTCCCCCAGGACCCCCTGGTGGACTCAAAGTAGAAGACATTAAAAATACATCTGTAATTCTTACATGGAGCCGTGGGATAGAAAATCACAGTCCTATATCAAATTATACTATCCAGTCAAGAACTTTTCTGTCTGAGTATTGGAAAGACATGAAAACGGGTAAGAATCTTATGAAAATGTTAGCTTGGAGCCTAAATAATAAAATATCATTATGAAAATGTTAGTTTGGAGCCTAAATAATAAAATATCATTATGAAAATATTAGCTTGGAGCCTAAATAATAAAATATCATTCTTGATATAGTTTCATTCACGAGACACTTACCAGCAGAACATTGTTTTAATTACTCCTGATAATGTGCTACAAACTAGAAACAATAACAAAATGAATGAGTTTATATAGGTAGTACTTGCCTTTTTGGCAAACCTGTAGGCTCAACAATCGTCTAACCACTAGAAATGCACTTCAAAGTGCAAAGTGTAGCAGGTTTTCATATGATTTTCTCAAACCTGTTAAGTGCCATAAAACATTTCATTAGTACAACAGCAAAATAATTTGCCAAATTAGCAATTATTTTGCTAAATTGTACATTTTAAGACAAAATTGTTATATTTACATAGCACACTTAGCTAAAAGCATAGCTCAGCTAAAAACATAGCTCAGCATGTTGTATATACCTGCCCATTTTTTTAGCATGCATTAACAAGATGTGTTGAGTGAAGGGCAGTTTGTTTATTTGGGTGTAATATGTTATAAGAATATAGCAACTGTCTATTGTAAATCTAGAATTAATGGCTTATTTTTAACTATTTCTCCCTGCCATGATTCTTTTGCAAATCCCCTCCAACCTGTACATTTTACAGTTTTTACATAACTTGTTCCAAGCAAAAGTCTTCCAGGTAGTCTTTAAAGCTATCCAACTTAGTAATAGATGTGTGTAATGGGTTCACACTTTTGCTGCTTTATCTCACTAACTTATTCCATTATATGAATGTAAGATGACTCCCTCAATTTATAAAATTATCATTCATTAAAATGCATAACCTACATTAACTACCACAACCTAGAATATAAATTGGGAAAGTGAGATACGCATGAAAAATGGGAAGTAGAATAAGGAACAGATGGACTGGTGTGATAGTCTGCTCTAACTGTCAATATACAAATTTTAAAGTAAAGTGTAATGCAATATATTTGCATATTCCCTATATATTCCTTAATGCCTATGTTTGTTACTGGCATGAGAGTGTATGTCTAAGATACCAATAGAGTACAACTCTATATTTTATACTGTATGTAGCATGGGTATATCTCCTTACAGTTAAATTAGAAGAACTAGTTTATAATTTGCTCTATTGCATTTTAACCATTATGCTTAAATTGTTGCTATGTGTCATAATTCATACAGCAGGGGTGTCAAACTGGCGGCCTACGGGCCAGATGTGTCACATGCAGGCCACACCCACCCCATTTCTAAGAATGGGAAAAACATTGTGAAACATCATGTGACAGCAATGACACCCATGTCATACAGTATTACTTCCTACTTATTTGTTGTTGTTTAATATGAATGCACAGTTTGGATTTGTGTGGATCCATATTCTACAGATGCCATCTCTCTTATGAAACAGTGTTAACCACAATGTTATCCTTCTCAGCTATCTATTTATATAAGTCTTAGGAACCACATATTTTTGAGATCATAGTTGGAGGAATAACGTCCAGGATTATCAACATGAAGATTATCATTATCATTAAATTAAACCTGTGTAACTCACACACAGGTCTAATTCACACTACAGTCTGACTGAGAGAAACTAAAAATACTGAATCATATTTTTATTTTTGGAGTCAGCTTTGTTTGGATGACAGAGAACATCTAAGTTTCTCAACCTTAGCAACTTTACGATGTGTGTACTACAACTTCCGGAATTCTCCAGCCAATATGTTGGGAGTTGAAATCGACACAATTTAAAGTTGCCAAATTGAGAAACACTGATTTAGGCAGTGTGAAAATACTCTCAAAGAAGGATGAATTGAGGTAGTTAAAGATTGTACTATACCTATTATAATTAGGATGTTCGTATAAGAGCAGTATCAAAGAAAATGCTTGTAATATTCAAAGAATATTGTTTTAATTTCTAATTGTAGGGCTGCTTTTAAAAAAACAATTTTGGTATATCAGCAAGCACAAATAGCAATAGCTATAACACTTTGACTTATATACTACTTTATAGTGCTTTACAGCACTCTCTAAGCAGTTTTACAAAGTCAGCATATTGTCTCAAACAATCTGGATCTTCAATTTACCGACCTTGAAAGGATGGAAGACTGAGTCAACCTTAGGTGGTTCAGAATTGAACTCCTGGAGTGAGCAGTGAATTAGCCTTCAGTATTGCATTATAATCACTGCACCAAAATATTTTCTTAATACTGGTCATATTTTGGGCAATTGGTTCTTGTGCAATATTCATTACACCAATCACACTGATTGCCAATGCATTTGACTCATATTTCAAGTAATTGTTTTACCCATTAAATACTATAATTTCTTTTTTAAAAAATCAGTCCAGTAATATATCATGAAATATTTCCTAAAGGATGTGCAACTATGAATGCAGATATATCTTGATATTCATACTGTTCAGAATTTTGCACTTCTTTCCAAAAGGTGCATAGAAATATACAAAAATAATACCTACATTAGTGAAAAAGGTATAAATACATTTATGGAATGTAGCTTTTAAACAATGTGGCTATTAAGAAAAAGGAAACTCATTTTCAAATAAATGTGTTTCATACATATTTTGTTTTAAAAAATTACAACCTGCTGAATAAATGAATAAAACAATTCAAAATGGGAAAAATGAAAAACAGAAAAATCGTCCTAGCAGATTTCTTCATCTGTATTTCTGGATTCATTTGAGAAATTAAACTGAATTATTTAGCAATTAAAATCACTTGAGCAACCCAATATTAGATGTTATGATATGATTTTTGTTGCAGTGCTGTTTTTAATTATTGTCTCTGCTTGTATTTAGATCCTTCCATTGTTGATGGAAATGCAGAATCGGCAAAAGTTATTGATTTAATTCCATGGATGGAATATGAATTTCGTATAATGGCTACTAATATTTTAGGGACAGGAGATCCTAGTATACCATCCCAGAAAATTAGAACAGAAGGATCTCGTACGTACAAAGAATGTTGCATTTGATTTAATTATTGTTTTTACGTTCAGAATGATTATTTGATAACTTCAATTAATTTATTCAAAGTTGAACACATTTTCTATACATTCAAGCATTTGTGTTTTTGAATTTTTTCTATACTAGAATCACTTTAAATAACTTTACTGGAAGATATAAAGCCAAACACATTTTGAAATAGATCTACAAGTAATCCTTGATTTACATCTGTTCATTTAGTAACCATTCAGAGTTACAATGGCACTGAGAAAGTGTCTTGTGATCATTTTTCACATGGCCATTAGAGCATTCCTGTGGTCATGTGATCACTGACCAATAAAATCAATGGGGAAGCCAGATCATTTATCAGCTGTGCCAATAACTGAACAATTGTAGTGATTCACTTAACAACTGTGGTAAGAAAGATTGTAAAAGGGGGCAAAGCTCAACTATCACTTAGCATCAGAAATGTTGGTCTCAATTGTGGTCATAAGTTGAAGACTATCTATATTTGATTTCCAATATATAGAGAGCTCTCTTAAAGCACATTATATCTTCCTTTGCAACTTTGAGCCTTTCGAAATGTCCTAGGGTGGGATTGCTCAGAACAGTACTATTCTGGCTGTTCTACACAAAGAAATGCATCTATTAAGAGGATTGTTTTAAATTTCCCTTAAGTAAATATGAGAACTTTCAGACAGTATGGTACACTAAACTTAATAGAGTGCATTATTTTTACATTTTTAAAAACAAATACATCTTAGCTTTCCACCAGTTCCACTGGTACTCAAGTCAACATTACATTCTTACAATTGCTATTTCACAGGAAGTTTTATATTGCAACAAAAATATTTGTACGTTACCAATTTCAAAATTTTTAGAATGTGACGTATTACTGGTGGTCCTCAGCTTACAACTGTAATTGAGCCTGGAATTGCGGTTATAAGTTGGTATGGTCATAAATTGGGAATCGTGTAAACAAAACTGATTTTAAATTATTATGAAAAATAATGAAGCCATTGTGTACAGACATTTCTGAAATTTTGTCGTAATTGAACATGCTCAAAATAGATATAATTAATTTTGAACATCCTGACATAATATGTAGAGAATAGTTGCCATGCTTGTAATCCTGATCCTATCAACTCCTTTGGTTTTCCCAACAACACTAGCTCTTTTCTCTCTCTGGGAGCTATTGTATTTCTAGTATAGCACTTTCCATAATGATTGGTCTGCTGCTGCTGCTGTTGTTTTATCTTCCTTTTGTTCCTTCTGGGTTTTTGGATTGAATAAATACATTCTGTGGAATTAATTTTATATTAATTAATATTGTTTTGTTAGTTTACCACTGCAGTCAAAGCACTGTGAGGGGTCCTTGGTGCGCTCTGAGCTTGCTCGTGTTCTTGCAGACGTTTCATTACCCAAACTAGGTAATATCATCAGTGCTAATATGGAGTGCAGTTTTGTCAGACCTGCTTCCATTCAAATCTCAAGAAAAGAAAACTCCTGACTTTATTGAGTTAGAGAAGAGGTACTTTACTGAGTTTGAAATGATAGCAGCAAAAGAAAAGCAAGATCTGAGCAGTGGTGGAATTCAATTTTTTTACTACCAGTTCTGTGGGCATGGCTTTGCGGGCGTGACTGGGGGGGCTCATGTGACAGGGTGGGCAGTTTCTGTAAGCAGGGCAATAAAGATTAGGCTAGAAACAACACCAGAATGTTTCTTTCCTGCTTTCCTTACAAAATTAACCCTGTAAAGTGGAAAAAAATAAAAGATTTCTTCTAACAACCGGTTTGCTGAACTGCTTAGAAAATTTACTACCGCTTCTAGCAAACCTGCTAGAACCTGCTGAATTTCACCTCTGGATCTGAGCCAAAAGGCATGAAAGTTGCCTAATGAAAATTTCACCAAATCCCTCCCCTCAGGGACCAATGCTGCATGCCCAATCCACATCCCGCAAAGTGTCATGTGGGGCACATCTTCAGGTGTTTTTGTTCATCTGGAGTTCTGGGATGGTTGGCCTTGGCTAGGTGTAAACAAGTCCATTTAGCATTGCAGTATTTCTTGAGAGCGAACCTCTCTTTTAATTCACACAGACTTCTGTCACACCTCCCCATCCCCAATACCTTGCTTCCCCCCTCCCCGTTACTATGGCAGCAGATAGCAAACATGCGTCAGAGAGAGAAAACACATGCTGGAGATCCGGCTGATGAGTTTGCTGTCAGTTATATTTAT
>JAEANM010016786.1:0-13162 GCA_017656035.1 Myanophis thanlyinensis
GTTTGTGTAGTTGTTTGTTTGTTTGTTGTTGAAAACTTAATAAAATTTTTACAACAAAAAAAAGGGGGGACTGAAAACAGAATGAATGAGAGAGAGCACGCTTGAGGTCTTGAGCTTCTTTCCAAGGTCTGCATGCCTGTGGTGTCTGGGTTGCAACTATCGCTCCGTATCATTTCTTCCACACGTCTAAGCAAGAAGGAATAATTGCCTTGTTGGTGGACTGGAAAGGTCTTGGGAGTTGTTCTGTCATGTCCTTGATCTTTACTTCAGGCAGACAATGTAACTCTTGAGCTAATAGGTCCAGTCAATATACCCTTTGTTTCAATTCCTTTTGTAGTCATGAATCACCACCTACCATGATTCTTCTTTATCTTCTTATCGGGCAGATCTCCTCCTTAGCACCCTTTAGAGATCCAGCCTCTCTTTCTGTTGCCATGTTTGGTTTCTAAGCCTGAACAAAGTTTCTAAGTTTCTGGAGGGCTTCTAATCCCTTTGCTTCTGGTCACTGTCCTCCTTCATTGGGCTGCTCCCAGTTCATCTTGTCCTCTTGTGGAGGAAGTCTTTGTTATAGGATCTCCGTTGCATATGCACATCCCTTTTCTCTCCTGTTCCCTTCAGGATCTCCCTTTACCAGAGTACAAACTCTTGTTTTAGAGAAATAATTGTTAAGGAGTTTGGCTCCCTCCTTCCACCACCACCCCCACCTCATTGCTGTAGAAACTTCATTCTCACCCTTTCTGGAAATGAGATGTTGAATCACAGGGAAGAGGCATAGTGTGACCCTCAAAATAGCCTCTGTTTCTAAACACACGGGGAGCACTGACAAGGAGAGCTGTTGTCTCTGGACACTGTTGGAGGGTCCACTTTCAAATGTAATGAAATATTTTTTAGTGTTTGGAGAAGGAACAAAAGATGATGTTTGTAGAAGAAAGCTTGCAAGCTATCAACTTGAACTATTGCAGGAGAGCTGGATGCACTGGACTTGTTAGTTCAAATAATAAAAAACTGTCTTTCTTTTATACCAGCCAAATGGGTATTATTGATTGTAAAACTAGCCATTTTGTTCATATCATGGAGTATAAAACTAACCATTGGCTGGGAAGATTGCTGTTGGCAACCCAGGATGTGGTTCTTCTGCTCAAGACAGCCCTTGTCACAGGAGACAGGGCCTTTGGCTTGGCAAGGACCAGTGGAAGTTCAGCTTTTGGTGCAACATGGCACTGCATATGCTGCTTTTGCAGTTTTCCCTCTTCCTCATCCCTCTTCATACCCCCTCCTCCTTCCTTCTCTGGTTTATTTCAAAAAGAATTGAAATGCTGGAATTTCCTGGAGGCTACAGTGATTGCTCACCCTCTCCCAGTTTCAGGACAGCTAGTACAGGCTTGCTAACGCAGGAGCTCCTGGCTGGAGACCAACCCATTGGCTCTCTTGTAAGAGGACAGCAACTCCTTGCTCATCTGGTGAGGATTCTGTAGGTCACTGACAGGTGATGAGAGGCCTGGAGGAACTCCCCTGCTTCTGCTGCACTGGAAGACTTGGGCAGAGCAAAGATGCTCCTCTCCCCACGACTCTGGTCATGTGGGAGGGCAGCCTGTAGCTAAAGCTTCTGGGCAGAATCTGCTTTCTGCTGGCTACAAACGTGGAGTGGTAGATTTGCCCCCAATCCCAGATGGATGCCTGACTGAGAGCCAAGGAAAGCTGGAGGGCTACTTAGCCAAGGGTGCCCCAAATACCCAGAGTTTGAAAAAGGGGCTTCTGGCATCGCCAGTGGAGGATGAGAGCCGCTGAACATGGAGCTCATCCAGAAATTTAGAAACGAAAACTGCATCCAGGATTGAATTCTGAAAGCTGCAGAAACCATTTCTTTCATCCTGCAGTTCCCTCACCATTCAACACCAGTGCAAGGTGTGGCTTGTGCAGCTCAGAGTGAGCGGCACCCTCCTTTCCCCAGCTTGTGTGGGTATGCCTATGAAAGAAAGACGAGAAGAGGACCACTTTCCCCAGCGGGCAGATCTTCCCCCGAAACTTGGCTAGGGAAGTCAACTTCACTTTGTTTTTCTTGTTTCCCAGGAAGCACCTCGACTTCCCGCCAGCAACATGACGGAGGGCTTTGACTGTGCCAGCTGCAAGGAGTCTCTTTACGGGCGCAAGTACATCCAGGGAGATGAGGGTCCCTTCTGCATCCCCTGCTATGACACCCACTTTGCCAATACTTGTGACGAGTGCAAGGAGCTGATTGGACACGACAGCCGGGTGAGGTGCCCCAGTTCTGCTCAGGCTGCCCCTGTTTCCCCCCCCACCCCCCACCCCACCCCCATGGTTTATGGGGGACCTTTAAAAGGAAAGCCTGAGAGAGTGTAAAATACTTTCAGATGACCGAGACAGTACCCAAAACGAGTCACTGTTGAGGTCCCCCGCAGCCTTCCCTTGGGGGCTATCATTGCTTTAACAGCTAAGGAAGCCCGGCCTCCTCAATGAGCAGCAGAGAGGCCCCAGTACTGCCAGCCTTTTGGGCTACTGTGACTGGAAAAGACCCATAGCCACCTTGGCCTTTTCAAGGCTCAGCCCTTGCCCTTTTGACCCACTGTCTCAGCTGCCGACCCCTTTTCTTTATTCCTCTCTCCCAGCCCCCAGGTGGCAGCTGACAGGGATTGCCTGTTCCGTTTCTAGGGCTACCTGCACAGCGTGGAGGGCCCATCTCGCAGGAGAAAAAGGAACCTCAGTCCCAGGTGCCTGACCTCTGCTTCTCACCCCCCACAGGAGCTCTACTACGAGGACCGCCATTACCATGAGGGCTGCTTCCGCTGCTTCCGTTGCGACCGCTCCTTGGCCGACGAGCCTTTCACTTGCCAGGGGCAGGAGCTGCTCTGCAATGGCTGCTATTGCCGGGAGTTCTCCTCCCAGTGCGTGGCCTGCCAGCAGGTGGTCATGCCAGGTGCGGTGATGAGCCCCGAGCACCAGATCCAGCAGCCCCTGGGCTTTCGGCTGCTCACCCACCCTCCCTCTGCCCACAGGTTCTCGCAAATTGGAGTACAACGGGCAGACTTGGCATGAGCACTGTTTCATCTGCAGCAACTGCCAGCAGCCCATTGGTGCTCGTTCCTTCATCCCAGAACAGAACGAGTATTACTGTGTCTCCTGCTACGAGAGCAAATTTGCGCCGCGCTGCACCCGCTGCAAGAAGGTTGGATCATGACCATTCAAGGGGAGGGGGATGCAGCTGGTAGGAGCATCCTAGGGCATGGGGGCCCAAGCCAGCCCCTGAGATGAACTTCTACTCCTGTGCTCACAGTCGCTGACCAAGGGAGGAGTGACTTACCGGGACGAGCCGTGGCACAAGGAGTGCTTTGTCTGCACAGGCTGCGAGGCCCCCCTGGCTGGGCAGCAGTTCACCTCTCAAGAAGATCAGCCCTACTGCATCAAGTGCTTCGGCAGCCTTTATGCCAAAAAATGCAGCGCCTGCGCAAAGCCCATCACAGGTGAGTCAAGTGGGAGGGTACCCCCAGCCTCCAGGGGACTCTGCGGGGGATGGCTGAGCCGACTCCCCTGCAGAATTGGGTAGAGGTGGGCCCCTGTCCCATGCCTCCTCTTTCTTCCCCAGGTTTTGGGGGAGGCAAGTACGTCTCCTTCGAGGATCGCCACTGGCACCAAAGTTGCTTCAGCTGCTCCCGCTGTACTACCTCACTGGTGGGGAAGGGCTTCATCCCTGACAGTGATGAGATCCTGTGTCGCGATTGTGCCGGCAGTGTCTGAAAGGGCATCCCGTGCAGTTGTCCTCTAGATTGTGTGTGTGCCAAAGTTCTCTCCTGGGGCAGCGACAGGGCAGGGATGGTCCTCCCCTCCCTGGCACTGCTGACTGGCACCAGCCGCCTCTTTCCTGCCAGACAAAAATTGTGGCTTTCTCTCCCAGCCTGTCTCTGATGAGCTTGGGCCGCTTCCCTTTTTCACCAGCAGCGTGGCGGTGAAGCCCACCCCCACTGGCCGTGATCTGCCTTGAGGGCCATTTTCTTCTGGGTCCTGAAGAGAGCAGGTGCGTGTCTCTCAGAGGGTGGGTGCCTTCCAGTTCCTCCCCCCCCCCCCCCCCAAAATGCATTGGCTCTTCCCTGGGCTCCATCCTGGTTGGCCGACAGTTAGTAGGAGCAAGCTCATCAGTTCCTCTTCCACCATCATGTTTCTTTCCAGCCTGCCCACTTTTGCAGGGGAAAGGAGACCTCTGTCCCTGAGGCATGGAGTACCATCTCTCTCATTTCCCCACACCCTCCACCCCAGTTCTGGAGTGGCAGACAGCCCTTTGGCAGGGCATCCCTCCTTTGTTTTGGTCCCCAGGAATCCCTGAGTGGCTGAAAAAGAAAGCTTGCAAGGCACCCGAAAAGGTTCCAGGGTTTTTTTTCTCTCACAATCCCTGGGCTTGAGTTTTAAATCCCCTGACCTCCATTACCCTCCCCCCTCTGGGCCAGGATTTTCTATCTACTGCTTTCTGTCCTGGGAGTCTCCCACCCTTCAGACCTGCCCTCCCACCTGGAAGGAAGGGGCTCGGTTGCTTTCTGCAGACATTCTCTGTGGCCTGAATTTCTTTCCTGCTTTACTTTGGTGAAATGCTATGCATGCTCCTTTAAATGCACCATGTAGCCATTCCCTCAAATGCTTTGCTGTTGGGGAGTCAGAGACCACAGCTGGGTGTCTGCCTGTTGATGTGGTTGCTCACCTCTGGTCAGTGGATCTCTCCCCTCCTTTTCTGACTTTCTCTAATAAATCATGTTAATGGATTATTAAGGATAACTCACTTGGAGAACGGGGGTTTGCCTGCTAGGTTCGACATTTACTCTTCTCACTGAGCTGTTTCCCAAATCCTAAAAAATTCAGCATTTCCTTCCTCCAACCCACCATCTGATGTTGGTGGGCGTGCCCACACCTCTGCTCCACCCAGGATTTAGTGCAAGGAAGGGAAAGGGTGCCCCATGACAAAATTGAGGGGTTGCTCCCCCCAAGGATAAGCACCGCTTCACATGCGGCCAGTCTGACACTGCAGCCCAAGGTTCTCCAGAGTGGAAAGGAAGGGGAACCGTCTGCAACAGAAGTCAAGACTCTCTGGCAAGCAGTGATCATAACAGGTGAATGTCAGCCAAAGTAGCTACGGTATATTATGACTTCCCCCATGCCATCCTTTCTGTGCTGTTCAGGGAGTTCAGCAGCTTGGGAAAGGGAGTGAGTTTGGGTGTCAGACCTTTTCCTGCTTGTAGAAGACATTCAGCAACATTGCAGGCTATCCATCCAAAGGGGATGGCTTGTGTAGCATTTGAACAGGGAGAGGGTAGTGTTCTGCCCCCACCTCTAGGCACTTGGCAACCGAGTGCCTAGTACCTCTGTACTGCTGGAATCTATTAGTGGTGGGTTTGTCTTCCCAAAAAAGGAAGCGGATCAGTTTCGTTTGGCCAGCAACATCTGGATTCTATCCCAAGGGGGGGAGGGGGGTCATGACCTGCTCTGTCTGCCTGATTTATTTGTGGGCTGAAATGAGATCATGTGGTAAGGCCTGGCGGAGTAGCAGTGAAAAGGCCTCCGAGCTGGAGGAGAAACCGGATGCTCTGGGCAAGAAGATGGAGCTCAAGGGGGAAGAAAGCCAGACACAGAGAAGGCCCACGGGCCTTCTGGAGAGACTTCAGCCCACTCTCCTAGTTCAGCATGGGCAGGATGGGCCCAGTGCTGCCTGAGGAACCTTCTTCCCTTTCTTCCCTTTACCTTCATGGGTCTCCTGGAAAGGTCACCCACTGAGGCAAACCACAATGGTCTGGAATCAGTCCTCCGCCCGAGTCCAGTTGTATCCATCCCAAAAGTGAATCTAGCAACAGATCTGCAAACACCAAGAAGCAGGCAAAGCTATTGTTGGAAGCCAACATTTGTCAAAAACAGATCGTGCCAGTCAAACCTTATTGCAATTCTGTGGCAAAATGTACCAATGAAATGCTCTAGATGTAATATATTTGGCATTTGATAAAGTAGGCCATAAGCTACTTCCTGGTAAGGTAGAAAAATGTAGGCTGCACAGCATCACCAATGTGTAGTCCTGAATGGAATTATACATGGAAGGAAGTATGCAGCAGGGTAGCCCAAAGCTCTGTCTTAGACCCAATACTCTTCAATATCTTCATTAACGATTTAAACAATCGTTTAGACTAGCCAATATACCAGAAGATAGGCTAAAAATCTGGAAGGATCTCAACAGACAAGATCACTGGGCCCTATCTAACAAAATAAAATTCAATGGTGAGAAAAGTAAAGTCTTAACTTAGGCAAGAAAAAACAAGTGCATAGATAGCAATTAGGTGACACCTGGCTCAATAGCAGTCACTGCAAGAGGGATGCAGAAATCCTGGTGGACAATCACTTAAATATGAGGCAGCAGTGTTCTGTGTTATTGCAAAATTGTGTCCTACCCATCGCAACCCCATGGACAACATTCCTCCAGGCCTTCCTCTCTACCATCCCCAGGCGTCCATTTAAGCTCATGCCAACTGCTTCAGTAGCTCCATCTAACCACCTCATTCTCTCTTCCCTTTCTTCCCCTCAATCGTTCCCAGCATTAGGCTCTTCTCCAGGGAGTCAGTGTGCTGTAGCTACCAAAAAAGCCAATGCAGTCCTAAACTGCCTCAACAGTGAGATTATATTAAGGTCATGTGAAGTGTCCTTACCACTTTATACTGCCTTGCTAAGTCTACAGTTGGAACACTGCATCCAGTTTTGGTCACCACAGTAGAAAAAAATGTTGAGGCTCTAGAAAGAATGCAGAGGAGAATAAGAAAGAAGGGATCTGGAGGCTAAAAACATGGTGAATGGTTGCAAGAACTGATTATGTCTAGTATAACAAGGAGTAGGGGTGACACAGTAGTATTCTAATATTTGAGTGATTGTAACAGAGAAGAGTATTAACTTATCTCTAAAGCACCTGAAGAGAGGACAAGAAGTTCTAAACTGGATCTCGATATTTCCTGAAAATCAACGGCATGAATTGCTTTCAGAAGTTGTGGGTGCTCCATTATGGGTTTAAAAAAAAAAAAAGATTGGACAGCTATTTGGTATAGGGTCTCCTGCTTGGACTAGAAGACCTCCAAGGTCTCTTCCAACTCTATATTCTGTAACTATTCTACACATGGATAAGTATTCATGAACCACACTGGTCTAACTTCATTTCTAGCTTTGCTATCTGCCAGGATGCCTTATATGTTTACTAATTAAAGGATGTGTCAATTTAGAAGATGTGAAGTGGCTTATAGCATTCATAAAGATCAACAGTTCACAATTAAAATTCAGTGACTAAATAACAGGCATATGGAGTCAGTCATATTTCCATTAAGATCCACATTTCTTGCAGGAAGCTACCGACAATAAATGCATTTTTCAGACTCTTCAAAGTTCTCGAAGCACAATGACTATAGCAACAAGCTGAATCATTTGTGTCCATGTAAAGCTAAGGTCTTCCCAGTAGGGGGACTGTAAGCAAATTCAAATGTATTGGTCACATACACAGTCATACATGGTACGATATGCAGTGAAATGCTTATGCAACCACGGGTAAGTTAAGGTAGGAAGAGAGCAAAAGCAGCTTTTAAGAGGCTGTCCAAGGTTAAAAGCCCAGGGGTGTTAACTGACCTTACAAACGCTCTAGTTGCTGCTGCTAATCACTAGCAAACGTGGGCAGCCACATTTTGCATCCCAAAGCAGCTTTAAAACTAGTCCAATTATGACATTAATAGATTGCTTGCTGAAGCTATCCAGCCTTTCTGGGTTAACTCCTTTCACCAGTTGGTTCTGTATTCTGTATCTCAAAAACCTATTTACTTGATTTATATTGCTTCTCATCTCTTCAATAGCTTTACAATAAAAATAGACAAAATACGTAGCTGGGCATCAACTGCTCAATTAGCCACACAGGAGATTGGCTCTATCCCAGGGCCCCAGGCTTGGGCACAACACCAAGTTTTCAAGGGCATGTAATGCCTGTGCTACACTAATCTGCACCAACTAAAGCTTTCAAATGCACTTCAAGGGCAACTCCATTTAGGGCACATTGTAGCAGTACAATGTGGAGGTCACAAAGGCATGACCATAAACAGGAACTCCCACCCACTCACCCACCCAGCCTAGGCTTGGGTACAACTGATGTGTGGTTTGAAATTCTGCAAATGCTCTCCTAGCCAGGACTGCGATCTGCCTGAGCCAGAATCATGAGTCCAATAGGATCCTGGTTTGCACACTAGCTCTGTGTAATGAACTTTGAAAAAAAATCGGAGAAGAGCAACTGAGATGATCAAAGGCCTGGAGACTAAACCATATGAAGAACGGCTGCAGGATTTGGGTCTGGCCAGTCTAAAGAAAAGAATTAGGGGTTACATGGTAGCAGTATTACAGTATTCAAGGGACTGCCACAAAGGGGGGGGGGGTCAAATTATTCTCCAAAGCACAAGAGCAGGACATAAAATAATGGTTGGAAACAGAAGCAACCTGGAATTAAGGAAAAACTAACAGTGAAGACAATTAACCAGTGGAACAGCTTGCCACCAGAAATCATGGGTGCTCCATCACTGGATGTTTTTAAGAAGAGACTAAGACAGCCACTTCTCCAACATGGTATAGATTCTCCTGCTTGAGCAAGGGGTTGGACATGAAGACCTCCAAGATCTCTTTCAGTTCATTCTATTCTGTTCTAATGGGCAATAAGAATGTGAGGGGCAAGAGGAAGAGCCACAGCCAAGATCAAACAAAATCAAAATTAAAAAAAAAAGGTCAAACAAAATCTTTGGTCTTGGGCAAGATTTGAGAAAACATCGTAGACAAAAACTTCCCTGGTTCTCTTGAAGGGAGGAATAGAAATATTCAGAGTTGCAAAATAATGTTACCATAATCTTATAATAAAAGTAAATACAGTGGTACCTCTACCTACGAAGAGCTCTAGTTACAAAATTTTCGACTTACGAATTTTTTTTCGAAAAAAAATAGTCTCTACTTACGAACGAATTATGTTCCAAGATATGAAAGTATCTTGTTCTCAAGCGGCAGGGGGGGGCGTGGCTCCGCAGTGGCTAATCGGGTGGGATAATCCCGCGATGCCATTGAGGGATTTCTAAGCATGATGGAGCGCATGCTCGTCTTGCTGGAGCCACTTTTCCCCATGAGCAGCACCTGGGCGGCGGGAGAAGAGCCGCTGCGGAGCCGCGCCCGCCCGCTCCTGCCCACTTGGAACGGATTAGGGCATTTAAAGGTAAAATGCATCTCTACTTACGAAATTTTCCAGTTACAAAACGGCTTTCGGAACGGATTAATTTCGTAAGTAGAGGTACCACTGTACTAGCATAATCTTGACTTCCTAGTATAGGAGTCATAGCTGGTTTGGCGGTGGAAACCCCCAGACTTACGATGGGGGACTTTAACCTTCCTTCTGCTGGCGTGACCTCTGGGGTTGCTCGGGAGTTCATGGCTTCCATGACAGCCATGGGCCTGACCCAATTAACTCGGGACCCCACTCACATGGGAGGTCACATCTTGGATCTGGTTTTTATCTCTGATCGATGGCAGAGTGATCTAGGCATAGGGGACCTTCATATAGAGCCCCTGTCATGGTCAGATCACTCATTCCTCAGACTCGACTTCTATTCCATACCCCCTCATCGCACGGAGGTGGAGCCAATGAAATGGTTCCATCCCAGGCGCCTGATGGATCCTGAAAGGTTCTGGATGGAGTTTGGGCCATTTACTGAGGCACACACCCACGACCCTGTCGGGGACCTGGTGGCCACCTGGGAAACGGTGGCCTATGAGGCTCTTGACCGGGTCGTGCCTTTGCGGCCTCTTACCCGGCGTCGATCCCAATTGGCTCCCTGGTTTTCCGAGGAGCTTAGGGAGATGAAACGCCGGAAAAGACGCCTAGAGAGCGGTTGGTTGTCCACCCGCTCCGAATCTGACTGAACACTTTTACGATCCCATATTAGGACGTATTTAGTGGTGATAAGGACGGCGAAGCGTTCTCACTTCTCCGCCCTTATTGCGTCCGCAGAAAACCGCCCAGCCGCCCTCTTTAGGGTGACCCACTCCCTTCTCAAAGTTGGGGAGTGGGAGGATCCGTTGCAAGGGCAGGCCAAGGATTTTTCTCGTTTCCTGCAAGATAAAATCACTCAGATTTGGGGAGGGTTGGACTCTGACTGGGCTTCTCTGGATGGGGGGGCGGTTTTGGGTGAGATTACCTGGGCTGAGTTTGACCCTGTGACCCCAGACAAAGGGGACAGATTACTGGGTAGCCTTAATGCCACCACGTTTGTTAAATCCGTGCCCCTCCTGGCTAGTGTCAACTACTCAGGAGGTGGCGCGAAGTTGGTTCCAGGGGATTATCAATGCTTCTTTGAGAGAGGGGTTCTTGCCTGCCACCTTGAAAGAGGCGGTGGTAAGACCTCTCCTCAGCATCTGGATGAAAAAAAACCTTCGTTTTTTAGCGAAGGCTGTTGAGACCGTGGTGGCATGACAGCTTCCTCAGCATCTGGGTGAAGCGTTATATCTAGATCCCCTCCAATCGGGCTTCAGGCCCGGTTTCAGCACGGAGACGGCTTTGGTCGTGTTGGTTGATGATCTCTGGAAGGCATGGGACAGGGGTTGCTCCTCTGTCCTGGTCCTATTAGATCTCTCGGCGGCTTTTGATACTGTCGACTACAGTATCTTGTTGCAGCGGTTGGAGGGGCTGGGAGTGGGGGGCACCGTGTTTCAGTGGTTCTCCTCCTTCCTCTCCGACCGCTCACAATTTGTGTTGACAGGGGGGCTGAGATTGGCCTCCTAGTATAAGGGGTGCCTCAGGGGTCGGTGCTCTCGCCCCTGCTGTTCAACATTTATGTGAAGCCACTGGGTGAGATCATCCGTGGTTTTGGGGTGAGTTTTCATCAGTACGCTGATGATACCCAGCTGTAAATTTCCACCCCAGGCCACCCCAATGAGGCCGTCGAAGTGATGGGCCGTTGCCTGGAGGCTGTGTGGAGTTGGATGGGTCAAAACAGGCTCCAGCTCAACCCAGCCAAAACTGAGTGGCTATGGTTTCCTGTGCCCAGATACAGTCAGCTTACTCCATCGCTGGCCGTGGGGGGGGGAGGAGATTTTGCCCCGCGGAAAGGGTTCGCAACTTGGGTGTCCTTCTGGATGCACGGCTGTCGTTGGAAGATCATATTGCAGCCATCTCCAGGGGGGCTTTTTATCAGGTCCGTAGGATCTTCCAGTTGTGACTCTTTCTGGATCGGGACGCTATCCGCAAAATCACTTCTGCCCTTGTGACCTCCCGTCTTGACTATGCCAATGCTCTCTACGTGGGGCTTCCCTTGAAGAGCATCCGGAGGCTGCAGTTAGTACAGAATGCGGCCACACGGGTGATTGTGGGAGCTCCTCAGAGCTCCCATATTACACCTCTCCTGCGCAAGCTGCACTGGCTTCCGATGGCCTTTTGGGTGCGATTCAAGATGTTGGTGATTACCTTTAATCCACTCCATGGCTTAGGACCCGGGTACTTATGGAACCGCCTGTTGCCACCGTCAGCCTCCAGCCGACTGGTGCGTTCACACAGGGTAGGCCTCCTCGGGGTTCCACTGTCGGGATGATGTCGTCTGACAGCCCCGAGGGTACGAGCCTTCTCTGTGGCTGCACCCTCTCTGTGGAACGAATTGCCCCTGGAAATTCGGACCATTGCGGATCTGCGGGCCTTCCGGTGCACATTAAAAACCCACTTATTTCAGCAAGCTGGTCTGGCCTAACACTTAACGGGGTCTTAAATTTGTTTCTAAATTTTTAATTGACTTATTTAAAATTTTAAATTTTTTACTTTTATAATTTGGGCCATGATTTAATTTTTTTAAATTATATTTTAACTTTTTAATGTATCTTTTTAAATGGCTGTGCACCGCCCCAAGTCCCTAGGGAAGGGGGCGGTATAGAAATTTATGAAATAAATAAATAAATGAAATTTTGAAAATGTGCTACAAGCACTCTCAAAAATTGGCTGCCATGGTAGAACTGCAAAATGGCTGTCAGGGTAGACATGACCCATCATAAAACCTTCTGTATCAAAAAACAGACTTCTCCTTTCTTCCTTTCCCTTTCCTTGACAGGTGATACATTTGGAAACAAGCAACAGCTTTAATTCAATTTTAAATATTTTAATTATTTAAAAGTATGTGCAAGCTTACATGGGGCTTGGAAACATTTTCAGGTGAAATTCAGCAGGTTCTAGCCTATTTGCTAGAACCAGTAGTAAATTTTCTAAGCAATTCGGAGAACCGGTTGTTAGAAGAAATTGCCTTTTTTCCCCCCACTTTACAGGGTTAATCCTGTAAGAAAGGCAGGAAAAAAAACATTCTGATATTGTTTCTAGCCTAATCTTTATTGCCCTGCTTATAGAAACTGGCCACCCAGCCATGCCCACCAAACCACACCTACAGAACCAGTAGTAGAAATATTTGAATTCCACCACTGAACATTTTGGTGAATAAATGTGATGGCAACATTACTTTGCTAGCAACGTTTTGTACTTTGTAGAATGGAAATAGCGTCTATTTTAAAATATGGAAAATATGTCAAAATACGTGTATTTCTAAAGAAATTAGAGTTTAACTACAGTTAATGAATTAACAAAAAAAACCTAGTTCATCAGGGTATATTAAGGACTGAAAATTATCAAGAAATATTAAAATATTGGGGGGGAGGGAAATGTGAATTCATATTTCCTATGCAGAAAAAACAAAGAACCTTAATACATTTGCAAAAAAAAGAAAGTAGGGATAACAACAATTGATATTAGTTCAATATCAATATTTTAAAGCTATTACATTTATAGCATCTTTGCATCTGAGGGAGATGAGCAGATAAAAATATGAAATATAAATAAGTTTATTAGACAGGATTATTCTTTGTGACTATCATAATGTGCAGCGATTAAGGTACAAGGGAAGACTTTAAAACAAAAACTTTGAAAAATTTCAAAAATTGAATTCATATACACTTATGATACCTGGACATGATTCTTTGAAAACATTTAAAACATTTAAGCTCACTTTAGCCATTTTGCTAGGGTGACCAACCGTCCTCTTTTGCCCGGACATGTCCTCTTTTTACATCCTGTCCGGGGCGTCCGGGCGGGTTT
>JAEANM010016787.1:0-13162 GCA_017656035.1 Myanophis thanlyinensis
TAATTAATTAAATAAATAATAAAAACCTGGTTCTTCATATAGGCTTTTGCTGAGGACAATTGATACTCCTTTTCTCCTCCCCACCCCCTTTGCTTTCTTTCCCCTGGTTTTTTCCCCCCATCAGCTGTTTTTGTATTGTTCTTTGTTTTTAACTGTCTGTAATAATTGTAAACTGTCCAGAGTTGCTAATGATCTAGCAACATATACATTTAATAAATTATTATGGTTGGTTACACAATTAGTATTGTTTCACAACAATGTGAAGTCACAGCTGAGAATCTTAATGTATCAGCGTAATGCATGTGTGATCCAAGTAATGTGGCCTTTTGTAATGGATACATAGAAATTTTGTCCATGTGCCAATTTTCTAAATGCTATCCAATAGTTTTTGGTATGGTGCCCAATGTGCTGAGAAATTGGAGCATTTCATGGAGGACAGCAACCATGAAGGAACTGTGCACATTTAGAATGAGGGAACAACCATGGGGAGACATAGCTGACTTCAAGTATTAGAAGGTCTATCATGTAGAAGATGGAGTACAATTGATCGGGTGGTTTATGAAATAAAGACAAGAAACAATGGATTTAAATGACAAGGAAATAGATTTTAATTAGATATCAAGAAAAATAAAATCCTAATGATAGGAGCTATTCAATAATGGAACAGACTGCCTTGGGAAGTAGCTGGCTCCCTTTCACAGGAAGCATTTAAACAGATGCCAGATAAGTATATGTAGGGAATACTGTAGGGAATATTGTAGTAGTAAATTCTGCTTAGTTCAGAGCATTAGGTCAGACGATCTGCAAGATTTCTTTCAATATACTCTTGAACCTAAGTGAGAAGTTACCATAGGAAGATTGTTGACTACCATAGACGTGATTGCACAATCACATGGAGGGAGTGGAGAAAGTGGACTGCTTCAGATACCTTGGTGTGCACATCTTATAGAACCTGTCATGGACCTGTCATATCAACACCATGGTGAAAAACATCTCTAGCACCTCACATGCCTGAGAGACTTCAGACTACCATCCATGGTGCTTAGGAACTTCTACTCTTGCACTGTAGAGAGAATCCTGACAGGCAATATCACAACTTGGTTCGGGAACAGCACCATGCAGGACAGATGAGCACTACAGAGGGTGGTACGCTCAGCTGAGCGCATCATCCACACCAAGCTCCCTGACCTGCATTTCATTTACAGCAAACATTGCTGGACTACAGCCAGGAAGATAGTGAAGCATCTCAGCCAGCCCAACAATAAACTGTTTGCCATGATGTGATCAGGAAAATATTTTCGTTCTCTGAAGGGCAACACAAAGAGACTGAGGAGAAGCTTCTTTCCACAGGTGATATGGACTCTAAACAAGAACCCATAAGAACACTCAAGACTATAACAGGAACCCCCTATTAGTACCTCATTCCTAACTTTCCCAACTATTCCTAATTTATTTCCTAATCCATTTTCCCATCTTGTCTAGACTATTCTCTTGCCGTACTACCAATCACAGTTGCAGGTGGTCACATAAGCATTTCACTGCATATTGTACTATGTATGATTGTGTATGTGACAAATAAAATCTGAATTTGAATTTGATTTGACAATCAAGGGTAGAATAATTACAGACATTCCTCAATACAATAAGGGCAAGCATTCTATAACCTTCTTATAAGAATCCCACCAATGGTTTGGTCTTTTTTACCACCATGAATGAGAATGGTTAAAATCAACATGCAAAATAACATTTTGGCAAAGTGCTAGTTGAAATGAATACATCTGAACATGAAATATTTTTAATTTACAGTGAGAAATTATCAACTGTATTGGCAGGATTGGGACCAGATTAGACAATAATCATGTTACCCAACCCCAACTCCCCCAATAATTTTCATAATCATTCCATATTGTAATTGCAGTGCTCAATTATGAGATTACATTAGCTGTGTTTATGCTAATTAAGCCATTAGGCATAATAAGTCTAATTACTCAAATTGGCTGAAAAATATTTTAATAAATGGTGGAAATTTTCAGTGTGGATTGAATTTAAACTGGGGGATCAGCTCTAAATTTACTTTGGAATTGGCTGGCCTTTTGCTCCCTCTGTATGCTAGCAGTTTGTGGAATTGTATTGCACCACTGAGACGTGAAACTAAATAGTTCTGAATTCAATGGCTCCTATTCCTAGAAGAATGCATCACATTAGTCTCAGGGCCAAATAAAATTGTTTCATCCCAGTTTATTTTGCTTTGGAATACACTCATTAATAAGACAATTTCCCCCTATTTTAAAGTATTTCAAAATAAACATACAAGCATCACATTTAAATAATATTTTGACTATTGTTATTTCTCTTCCAAAATATTCATTTCAAAGCATACCACATCTCATAAAACAAACCTTATTGTAGGAATAGAGAACGAGACACTGTACATGGAGTCTCATTTTCAAAGTATATTTCATTCCATGATCAATTGATCTACTGGATTTTGTTCAAATTTAATTTTCAATTGATCTCTTATTCTTCAGTATCCTAAAGCCATAGATATCATGGCTTGGTCATTCTAGTGGCTATAATAAATTATTGGCCCTATTCATAATCTCAATTGAATGAGACTATATATGCCTGGATAACATGGCGTAGTTGCTGATTCTTACATATTTATTATTAGTATTTCTCGCACGATCAGACAGTTTGAGACTGGATTTGGCATTTTTATCATCTACTGAGGTCCTAAAAACCCAGGATAAACAGATTATTATTACTATATATCTAACAAGGTGAAATCACAGTTGCCAGATCTTTAGCTTTTGTTGAGCTTTGCACAAATCAAGTTCTTTCTTCCCAAGAATGTAGGATATCCTAATATATCAATATGGCATATGTTCAGATCCAAGCAGTGTAGTCTTCTATAATTTATAGATGGGATTTTTGTCATTGTGATCTTCTCTAATTATTTTGTATTCTACTATCCAAGGGTATTGACACAATTATCCACACTTTGATCTTTTCAACCACAATTGAAATCTGATGTGTTATGAGCCAAGACTTTCAGAAATCTCATAACATTTTAATCTTCTTATTTTAAACTACTTTTTCAACTCTTATGTTCCCACCAATTTCTCATTACTGGCATTTGATATTTTTATAGATGTTCCACTGAATTATTTTGGAGACCATTACATTGTTGTTTATAACCAGTTTGTGCAATCTTCTTACTTGAGCTGTATATAATCTACTGTTTCTTCAGCTTCTTTGAACAATCTGCATTTTGATTTTTCAATTTGGTCTTTGATTGCATTAATTTGAATAGCTTACTCTTGAGCAGCCAAAGTCTTCTTTTCCTTTCCTTTTTTCTTTTAAATGTTCCAGTTATAAGCCATTGCTTATAAGATTTAATCTGATCCACCTCCTGGTCAATGTTTTGTGGAAATTTACTATGTAATGCTATTTCTTATCAGCATTATGTTTCTGTTTTCATTACATTATTTTGATATTCATGTTTCGTCTCCTGTCCATTCAATAAGCTCCATTTATTCCAATTATTCCATTTAATCAAATTGTTATGGCTGGTCACAAAAATCAGCCAGAAGTTTAGATTTTTATCCATCTAATTAATCTTTCCCAAGGAACTCTGATAGGCAGATGTTGTTGTTTAATGGTGTTATTTAATTGAATGGTATTGTGAGGGAGACCAGACAGGAAACATAGACTATTAGACAAGATGGGCTATTTCTACTTTATTGTTACATTTAGTGTATTGTGAGTATCAGGTTCCAAATAACAGCCCAGATGAAATCAAAACTCCAAGGCCAGAGGCTTCCTCAAAGTATAGATTTATTAGGCATGTCATATTGGCACAGCTGGTGAAAACCCGACTCTGAAGCTCCTCAGGTTTCCCCCACCCAATTCAAAATCCAGTTCTTCCCCCCGTTACACACAACCATCACATGCCCCAATCAGGTCACCCTCCCAAATCTGGATTGTTCCCATCTACGCCCCTCCAGGTACTTGTGAGAGTGTCCTTGGTTCCCAGAAGAAATAATGCTATTTTGGCTACATATTCCCCTCTACTCCTCACTCCCTTTCTCATAGCTCTCTCCAGCATCGCAGTGGCAACCCTGAAGACGTTCCAAGATGGCTCCAGGGTTGACAGCAAGTCTGAAAGTACATTTCACCTCGTCACCTTTACAGATCAAGAAACAAGAGGGGGTCACTTCTGAAATGTTTGCCACTCCTATATTCCTTTTGTGAGCTAACTGTTCCCTGGTTGTGGCTCTTACCCTGCCCTCCATCTCCCAAAGCCATTCTCTCATACCATTACAGGTATGGAACTTGATTCTTTCTACCAGGTTTATACAAAACTATGGACATATATTTGTTGGGTGTCCTCTATATCCATAGGATGGTAACATAGTCCAGCCCACATTTTGCCATCACTGCTATCAGATTATTATAAAAGTATTTGTCAGATACCTTGCTGCAGTCAAGATACACCACGTCCCCTTCATTTTTTTTGTGTTTAACTAAACTGACCACTTTAGTTTGAAAAAGTAATGAGGTTGATTTAATGTGACACTTTAGCATCTGGCAAAATGGCCATAATTTCTCAGAGATCAAGACAGACATCTATGAGTTCCTTCAAGACTTTTGCATATGATTGGTTTAGTCTTAGATATTTAAATTCACTCAAGATAACCAGATGCTCTGTAACAATCAATTTATATCATTATGCCCTCCTTTTATTAATTGCTGTGCTTAGATTTATTTAAATGGGGGGGGGGGCTGGGGAGGAGGGGAAAAAACTAAAGCAAAGCAGAAGTTGATGATATGGAACTACTGTCCACTCCCTGTCATTTGTTAATATCACACTACCTTCTCCATGTGCAATGAACTTAGCCATTCATTTTTTTCTCAGATTGTCTCAAACAATACATTTCCTCTAGGAAATTTTTGCAGATAAGTATCTGTAATGGATAAATATTAAATAGAAAATAACATCACCAATGTCTGCCACCATGCAACAATACATTAAACATCTGAACTGAAAGGCAAACTAGGAAAATTTGAAGGCACCTGAGGATGAGGTAAAAAACAACAACATCATCATCAACAACAACAACCAGAAAGGTTTTTTACAAGGGAATAAAAATTGTAGAAAATTACAATTACAAAGTGTAACAATCCCAAGTTTTGGACCTAAAAATGACTTTTGAAACAGGTTCTCTTACTTCAAATGTCCTAAGCTTAGTGTTATTGGAAGAATGTAAACATAGAAAGAACAGGTAGTATGATGGTCTCTCCAGATAAACCTACTCCGGATGCCTCCTCAGATGCTAATTCAGAGGAGGATGAGGAGCTAGTCCCTGGCACCTCTGGGGAAGATGTGGCCGGAAGTCCTGGGTTGACTGGAGGCTCTGATCAGGAAGCAGCAGGCTCTGCTCAATGGAACAATGACAACTGGAACAATGGGATGAGCTACCATCTGAGTCAGGACTGATGGAGACACAGCTGCAACAGGTTAGCCCTGAGACTTCAAGCAGGGAGCAAGCACAGCTGCCAGTGGCCAGTGCAGATGAGGAAGAGCAGCTACTCTCTCCTCCCAATCTGTGAGCATACAGGGCCATGGAGCAATGCCAGTCTGCCCAACTACTTGCGAGATGGCAGCTATGCTTCTTGTGGACTGGACTGCACCAGCATTGGCTATTTAAACTGTCTAAAGAAAGGAAACTATTCTTGGACATGGTTAGTTGCCTTGCTGCATTTCCCTGCATTGTGTGAATTGTTGCTTTGAACTTGCAATTTCAGACCTTGACTTCATACCTTGACTTGTGGATTTACTCTGGATTGTGGATTTTATAGGACCTGCTTCTTTACTTTTCCTTGGACTTGGCCTAGTGAGTGAAGTTATCCTTAGACTTTGGGGGTGGGTGGGCTTGGCTAAACAGGGGACTGTTGCAGAGGTGGATTCAACTAGTTCACACCTATTCGCTAAAACCAGTTGTTAACTTTCTAAGCAGTTCGGAGAACTGCTGGTTCAGCTGGTCATTAGGGCAGAGAACCAGTTATTAAATTATTTGAATCCCACCACTGATCCCTACTCTTAGCTCTCCTGGAGCCACATTACAACAGATAGTCCTTGACTTAGGACTGTTCGTTCAGTGACTGTTCAAAATGACCATGCTGAAGAAAGGGACTTGTGACTCTCATCCAATTTTATGGCCGCTGCAGCATCCTATGGTCACATGAACAAAATTTGGATGCTTGGCAATCTGTCTGCCCTTGTGTCTGACTGCAAGGATGCTCTGGCACCCCTCCTTCCCCCTCCCCTCCCACCCCATTTGGGTCCTGGTTGGAGAGGTGATGCAGTGCAGGCTGGGCCTGTGCTAGAACTCCCCCAACTCCTGAGATACCCACATGCTCTGCTTAACAACTTAACAACAGGGAAAGGGGGCTGCAGTGGCTCACCTGGTAAGATACTGAGGTTGGCAGGTTGGAGCCTTGATTACCGTGAGTGAATAAACCATGTAGGAATAAGAAAGGGGCCTCCCCTGATTGCCTACCAGCACTCAGGCGTCCCATGGATAAAAATAACACTACCTCAAAAAAATTCCTTTCACAGAGGCAACCAGCCACATCAGCAATCCCTGGCTAATACGTGCCATACACTAAATAAAATAAAAAAATCATTAACCTATAATCCTAGTATTTCCTAATCTCCCATCCAAAAACTAATCAGATTTAACCCTTTTAGCTTTGCTAATGCCAGAAAAGTTAGGTGCTGTCACCTGCTGTAAGAGGTTAGTTAAGGTGTGCCTTTATAGTCCTGGGAGTTGTTCGGTGGCATTGCATTTTTCAGCCCCCCAATGACATCACTAGATATTTTACTATGAATGAGGTTTCTACTGTGAAATAACGGTACCCTCCCTTTAAATACAACTTCCTCCCTACTTAGCTTCTGACAAGATCAACAGTGTGCTGCCACTTGCTGAGATGAGTCCCAGGTAGCAACTGATAAACTGCGCTTTGAACTGATCTGGAAGGAGCCGGTTGGTAAATCTCTCTCTGTCTGCTCTCCACTCCTTAATAGGAACTTCAGATACTAGCATGGATCATTATAACATAAGAAAGCCAGTTTGGTGCAATGGTTATGATGCTAGCCTAGAAACTGGGAGAATGTATTCTGTATTTCTGTGCTTTGCGTGACTGTACCGATGGAGGCTCATTCAATTTCGCTGCACACATGTTGTGCATTGACAATAAAAGGATTGATTGACTGTGATTCTAGTCCCACTTTAAGCATGAAAACCAACTAGGTGACTTTGGACCAGTCACTCTCTCTCAGCCCAGCCCAGCTCAAAGGGTTTTTAATGTGGAAAATAGGAGGAAGAAATAATATTATATATGTTCACACCTTGAATTATTTCTAAAAGTAATACAGGTGGGATTAAAAAAAATATGAATCCTGGGTGACCAAGCAAAACTTCACATTGAAACAGCATTTGATAAGAGATGGTATTAAGAAACAAACACAGGTATTAGATTTAGGATGAATCAATGTTAACTGTTGCAATGAGATACTAATAGATAAGAAGCCATGGTAATTTTTCTATATGTTGATTACAATTACAGTTTGTTAACATAGGGATTTGAAATTTCAATTTGCCTTTTTTATTATTGTTCTACCTGTTAACTGTTTTGCCATTAATATAGTAGATGGATGACATGTTAATAATCTGCAAATAGAATTAGAAGTTTAAAAAATTGGGGGCCTGTTTCACAGGGGATGGATGGGAAACTAATATTGTTGCAATATATTTATTCATATTAAATTAAGATTAATAATATTAATAATTAATATGTATACACATGTTAGTGTTTTTATATACACTTATTTAATATCTTGTTTGTTTGGTTTGTTAATTTTTGTTAAAAATGTTGGGAGTTTTGTATTTTACATTTTTTTGGAATAAAATAAAAAAAGCTAAAACAAACCCCCAGCATTTTGAAATGGTCAATCAAATATTATAGGCCACAAAATGACATGCTAAGATACCCAGTTTTAGGACTGTAAAGAAAATACAGCTTCCTGTAAGGCTTTTTTTACTTCCTTAGATTCCTGCCCTCTTTTTTTCCCTCCATTTAAGATATTAAGTCTATTACCAATAGCCTCGTTCTGCAAGGTTCAGTATGAAAGCATATAGGCTTGTTTTTACAATATGCACCTCATGATAAACTGAATGGTTCTCTCCCCCCTGTTGTCCCCCACTCTCTCCCTCCTTCCCTTTCTCTCTCTCATCTCTCTCCCTCCCTCCTCCCTCTCTCTCCCCTTCCCTCCCATCTCGCTGTCATCATCATCTCATATCACCTCTACCTATCTCTATCTCGCTGTCTTCTACCTATCTCTATATCATCTCCTAAGATCATTTTTCAACTGATTGCAAGAAAGATTTTACAAAATTCCCTAACTCCTTTGTTTGTCAATATATAAACCTTGTCTATTTAGCCTTGAATTGCACATTCCGTCTACTAGAAGGTCCTTTGGATAATTGCTGATTTCTCGCCTACATATTCAAGATTCTTTTTTTTTTCCCTTTGTCCTCTGAACCACGTGCTATAACATGCTTTCTAAATGCAAGGCATATACCACTGAGATTTAAGTTATCCTATACGGGGATATGTGGGAAATGCAAGTATAATTCCTAAACCTTTAATTATACCTTGTCCTTTTTATAAACATCTATCTCCTACTTGCCCAGAAAAAGAGAGGGAGAGACACTAATTCAAGCTGACCTCTGGTAAATATAGAAAGGTTAGTGATAAGCCTTCAGTTATCAACATGGCAACTTGATTTGTTCATTAAATTCAAAGCAGAAAATGAATCCCAAGCAGCAACCTGAAAATCAAACACTTTCCAAAATGGAATCTAATTTAACGTGACACATCTTATAACCCAGCAAGAACTTATCTAATAAAGGAGATAATAATAAACATTTCCGTATCATGGCATTATTAGGCAAGGAATGCTGGCTCACAAGGAGCCCTTCAGTTTTAATTAAATGTTCACGGAGAATCAGTTGGCCTATTTGCATCCATTTCCACAAGAACAACAACAAAATTGCAACAAGGCAGTGAAATATTAAGCTAAAGCTCAATATATATGACAAGAAAGTTCCACCAGGCTGAAACCTTAGACAAATAAAGATTTGGGTCCTTCAAATGTTACATTGAATTTTTCACAACCCAAGATTCATGTGTATCACATAAGAATCTCTCATCAGAATCAATGTCAGTGTTCCACACAACATCATCAATGTAATCAGAATTCCAGAGAAGCAAAGTCCAAAAAATAAGATTTTATTGAAAACATTGTCCTGGTACGAATCTAAAGCTTCCGGGATTTCCTCACCCAAATAAAACTTAAAGTTCCACCCCACCAATTATCACATGTTAATTACCCTCCAACCATTTCAAAAAGGAGTCCAACGACTTCCGAAAGCACTTCCCCTCGCAGGTGCAAAGTGCCAAAAAGAAATTCTCATGATAACTAAAGTTAAAGAATGAAAACAAGATAAGAAGTTGCTGTTTCTACCTCCCCCCTTCGCCCTCTCAGCGACCTTGCAACAGAAACGTGTAAATGTGTCAAGATCTACATGGCCTGAATTTTACTGTATAAAATGTCCTGCATAATATAAAATGAAACACCACCACCCCTATACATAAATGTCCTTTTGGATCTTGACAGTGGTTGGTTCTAAGGATGGGCATGAACTGGTTAGCTCTCCAGCTAACTAGGAAATGTGATGGAAAGGGAAACTGGACATGAGTGAAAACCCTGTATCTTGGGCTGGAAAAAAATTAGCAGAAGGACATTGAACCAGAAGAAGTCTACGAAGATTCTCAATCATCCAGGATCAATCATAGATGACCCAAAGGTGTTTTTTCCCAAAGCGACTGGACCGTCTTCTTTAGCGTTTTCTTCCTTTCTTGAAATGTTTTATTTTTCATCCAGCTTTTTTTTTTTTTCAAAGGAAAAAAAAAACTCCCAAAAAACCCAGTTGCCTTTTGGAAAAGCACTTTTGGGACAACCCAGGTGGTGGTTGTGTCTGCCTTCAGCCATAGGTTCTTGAAGTTCCTTGTCCAATTTCTCCACTGTCGATCCCTTCTTTTAGATGAATCAACAAATGCACCGAGGCTTTATGTGTCTGGAACTTGAGAAACTGAATTCTGAATTGATTTTTTTTCCTCCCTACTGTTTTATGGTTGAATGCTGTGAAGTCTATTTGTTATCATTTGCATTGATGCTTACTACTTCAGAAAGTTTACAAGTTGTTCTACAATAGCAGAATTTTATTTTGCAAGTGATCAGGAGAACTAACAATAGATAGAGAGAGAGAGATATGATAGAGATAGAGATAGAGATAGAGACAGAGACAGAGGTAACTATTTGGATATCCACACACTTCTCCATTAACAGCTGAATTGGCAACATTTATTTAAAAAAACCCAAACCATTCTGTATTTTATCTCCAAACTGTCTTTCTACGCCCAGAAATAACACAGAAAATGATTACTTATTGAGCATGAATCTCCCAAGTAAGCATAAATGGAAACTCTTCATAGTTTCTGGAAGCTCTGCAATAGAAATACACACTTTTGCTACTGTATCCACAACTGATAAGTGAATAGAGATAAGATACAAAACTGAATTTAAAATTCCCAATCATATTTTGTCGAATTGTTTTTAAAACCAAGCTGAGAGTTTTTAAATTTGTTTTTAAAAGACAGAGACAAAGAGCAAAGATCGTAAGGGACTGAGTGAATTCATTACCTTAGATATTTTTTTTTTCTTTGCTGAGCTGAGTACAGTTTTCTTAGTGAAATTCTCACAGAAACAGATCAAGAAAGCAGCTTGGGAGTTAATTATTAATAAGTAATTATCCTAGTGAACCCCATTCAACCTCTTTGTTATACTAATACTTCTAATAATAGTGAACTACTATTTAATGACCTGAAGCACTTTTTTTCAGTAACAGTAGTGGTGCATCCATCAACAAAGGTGTGAAATAAAACATCAATGCAAACCATAATGAAAAAAAAAAATTAGAACATAAATCCAGTCCAAAATTACAAGTCCTTACACAAATAAAATTAGAAGAGCATTGCTATCTAACCAATAAACAATTTAGAATCACCAAACCAGCAGAGCATGCAATTCCATAGAATTGCAAAAGTGTCGATAAAATAAAAAAAAGTGTCTTCCAAGATGGTGCCGGTGAGGCAGGCTGCCGTCACAACTGCTCCGACCTTCTTTATTTTGTTTTTGGTCTTTTTTAAACATAATTTAATTTAATTTAATTTAAGTAACAATTTAACCTTAAGCATAATTTAAGTAACCTAAGTATCTTTAAACAATTTTAAGCAATCTTGAGCAATCTTAAGCATTGAGAGACAGGGCTCTCGGGGTCTGGGAGAAGAACAGGGAAGACTTGAGAAGATGGCACCGAGACGACGATCTTGGGAGGCTGCCGGGCTCCGCTGGGGCAGATCAGGACGGCAACATCGAGACGGAGGCCTTCGGGGCTGCAGAAGTGGGGAGACAAAGGTTCAAGAGATGGCTGGGCTCTGCTGGGGCACATCAGGATGGTGATGCTGAGGTGGAGGCCTTCAGGGACTGCTGAGGCACGGAGACAAAGGCTCCAAGAGACTGCCGAGACACTGAGGCAGAGGCTATGAGGGACCGCTGAGGACCCCGGAGAGACTAGGGATAGACTCAGATGACTGCCGAGACCCACCAAAGGCAGCAGTGCCAGGAGTGGCTGAGGAGATCCATCTGCCAGGAGCAGCGAAAACAGCCTCGAGAAACAGCCCCAAGAAAGAGTGAGGACTGCCAAGAGTAGCCATGGGGATGAACACTGCGGTCATAACAACAGACATTCTGTTCCCCTTGCTCTCTTAATTTTTAATTCTTATTTTTAGAGTCTGGAGTGGCTGCAGAAGCATTTCACTGCATGTTGTACTTTGTATAATTGTGCATGTGACAAATAAAATTTGAAATTGAAATTGAATTGAAATATTTTGAGTAAATGGCAACCCCTAAAATAATTACACTGAAGTGCCAACGTGCCACTTTCATGGCTAAAGGATCCGATCTTGTAGCTTTGGTTAGTTTCTACCACTACATCCAAGCCAAATTAAAACATGCTTTCTGAAGCTTTTCCAAAGAAACTCATCAAGGAGAGAAGCAACCTGAAATTAAGGAGAAACTTCCTAACAGTGAGAACAATTAACCAGTGGAACAGCTCGCCTCCAGAAGTTGTAGGTGCATCGTCACTGGAGGCTTTTAAGAAGAGACTAAACAATGGGGGTTGGACTACAAGACCTCCAGGTCTATTCTGATTCAGCTTGTTAAACATGTTAAAACTGAACAGTTTTCAAGGACTGTTTTGTAGCATGGAAGCCACAAAAAAGCACAGCCATATTATACTTATGAGGTTTAACAAATGTGGTTAATAGCTAATAATTGTTGGAGGGACATTCTTCAGTAAGAGCTAGAATGGACTAAGAGGATGGGATGGGCTTTATTGATGGGAGGATACGTTTCATCTTTCCTCTCTCGACACACAAGAGGATGGAACCAGTGAGATCTGGATGTGTAACAGGAAGACCTATCACAACTGAAACTAGGAGAAATCAAGGGGTGGGGAACTGATCTGGCTGCTTGTAAGGAACTTCACAGTATTTGGTTTCACCTAAAAAATCTTACACTTATATCAGCATGACATCTTTGTGTTGTACTAGTCCAAGTGATCTAAGGAAATTGGACTTTAGGGGAACTTCAAAACACCCATAAGTTGTTTATTCAGATATTCATGATAATACACTGAGTGCAATGTCCTTTTGCTACCATCTGCAAAAAATAAAATCATTCGTCCTTTATCTTATCTCAGGGGGATTTTCAGAGAAAGGTAGGAAGGCTAGGACCCAAATAAGGCTAACTACCTACCCAAAAGTGAAAATGCAACCTGAGACAAGATCCACAAAGAATGTAAACTACACGGGGGAGGGAGGCCTGAAGGTGTCAATCAATAACAAAAAAAAAAACCCCACAAACTGTCAAGGTTGCTTTGCTAACAAACTGTCACATCAACAATATGCAGTT
>JAEANM010016788.1:0-13162 GCA_017656035.1 Myanophis thanlyinensis
GCCACAGAGAAGGCTCGAACCCTTGGGGCTGCCAGGCGACATCGTCCTGACAGTGGAACCCCAAGGAGGCCAACCCTATGGGAACGCACAGGTCGGCGGGAGGCTGATGGTGGCAACAGGTGGTCCCATAAGTACCTGGGCCCCAAGCCATGGAGCACTTTAAAGGTGATAACCAATACCTTGAAACGTACCCAGAAGGCCACAGAGAGCCAATGCAGCTCGCAGAGGAGAGGTGTAACATGGGGGCTCCGAGGAGCCCCCAGAATCACTCACGCGGCCACATTCTGCACCTTCAGCCTCCGGATGCTCTTCAAGGGGAGCCCCATGTAAAGATCGTTGGCATGGTCTAGGCAAGAGGTACCAAGGGCAGAAGTGACTGTGTGAAGAGCGCCCCGATCCAGAAAGGGCCGCAACTGGCAGATCCTTCGGACCTGATAAAAAGCCCCCCTGGAGACGGCCACAATCTGCTCTTCCAACGACAAACGTACATCCAGGAGGACACCCAAATTGTGAGCCCTTTCCGCAGGTGTTAAAAACTCTCCCCCCATGGCCAGCGATGGAACAAGCTGGCTGTATCTGGGCACAGGAAACCACAGCCACTCAGTCTTGGCCAGGTTGAGCTGAAGCCTATTATGACCCATCCAACTCCGCACAGCCTCCAGGCACTGGCTCATCACTTCAACGGCTTCATTGGGGTGGCCTGGGGTGGAAATGTACAGCTAAGTGTCATCAGCATACTGATGGAAATCCACCCCAAAGCCACGGATGATCTCACCCAGTGGCTTTACATAGATGTTAAACATTATCAGAAATGAGGGACCACGTTTTGCCCTAATAATTCACTATGTGCAACTTTTAGTTTTCTATTGGCTCCTAATCTAGGCTGCAGACCCCAGACTACTTCTTGGAATGGTTAAATGTATGTAGAGGTTATACTGAGAGCCACTTTGGTATAGTGGTGAAGACACCAAGCTAGAAACCAGGAGACTGTGAGTTCTACTCCTGTCTTAGAAAGCCATTTGGAAGATTTTGGACCAGTCATTCTCTCTCAGCCCATTCTACCTCACAAGGTGGTTGTTGTGAGGAAAATAGAAGAAGAAAGATATGTTGAATATGTTCATAACCTTCAGATATTGATAAAAATATAATAAAGGTGGGATATAAATAAAACAAATAAAATATTGTGGCAATTAACAATATAGTGTATGGTTGATTTCCCTGTTCCCTAATCAAGTAATCACATTTCTGCCTTAACCTAGCCCCAGCCTATATCTGAGGCACCTTATGGCTATTGCAGATTGTCTTGCAGTGTTGTCTCCTGATACAATTTTTTTACGCAATAAACTATAGCATGTAGTTTCTTAAGCCGCCATGGACAGGCGGCTTAAATTCAGTTCTTCTTGACAATTTTCAGCTACTGCAGACATGCCCTCTCATTCTGATTACTGAGAAATATTCTCCATGGCTATATTTTGACACATAATTTCACCAAATTAGAACAGCTTCCTATGTTTCCAAAGATCTTTCCAAAGTACATTGTGACAAGCACTTTCAAATTCAAATTCAAATTTTATTGGTCACATGCACAGTCATACATGGTACGATATGCAGTGAAATGCTTACGCAACCATTTCCAAAGGACTTGTCAGCCAATAGAGGGCTCTACATAAACTCCTCTCCCTCAAAATCATTTTTTTTAAAGAAGAAAGCAAGCCAACTTCTGCCATCTGTGTGTTTCTGGTTACATTTGGGTGTAATACTGGTAGTCCTTGACATACAACCATCATTCAGCTAGAATCACAGTAGTAAGTTGTGCCAATATTTGAGCAGGTTATCATGACTGATTTGATTTTATACCATTTTTGTCATTAAGTGAGTCACAGTGGTTGTTAAGTGAATCTAAGTTACGCAAAACCACTGTCCACAATGGGTGTTTGTTTGTTTATTTGTTTAAGAAGCAGACAGTAGTTTCTGGCAAAAAAATCATTGTAAGTGATGGTCCCTTAACTGAACGATTTACTAATGACTATAAATATTCAATTTCATTGTACACATTGTGCCTTCGCAATAAAGGTTTGAACTTGAACTTAAATGTGGGCCAGTTGCTGAGTGCCCAGAATGTGATCAGGTGATCATAAGATGTGTGTGTGTGTGTGTGTTGTCATCGGAACTTCAAATCCAAGTTATAACTACCTTTTTGGTGGGTTCATCTTTACTTCAAATGGTGGCTAAGTGACTGGTTTTAAATAACTGTAGTGGTTTTCCACTTTTTCTGTCAACAAAGAGTTTCATGTAGCCATCATACTCTTGTCTGTTTTATTATTTTGGTGGAGATAAGAAACATTTTGCTTACTCTATTGTAGTTTCACATTCTCCTATGCGCTATTTCTTGGCCCTGCTGTCCATAAGGACAGAGATTGACTTGCTGCTAGCTGAACCATTTTATTCTAAAGGCCACGTTATAATTTTGATGGAGCTAAAGTTTTAATGAATTCACCTCCCTAGCCTCCAAAAGATATTTCTAAACTAACCCTAGACATGTAGGGCATTAACATATTTAGGTCTTACCTCTGGTTATGTTGGAAATATTGTTTCATATTTCCAGCACATAAGTTGTGGGCATCTCTCCCCGTGTGCCTACTTAGCAGTAAGCAAGGAAAAAAAAAAAAAGCTCCTCCACATGCCCATTCAAAAACAAATTTCATTAAGTCCAGTGAAATTCATCCCCAATTAATCAGGTTACCAAACTTGTGCATGGTCAAGATATGGGATGAACAAATAAAGTCAAATTCAGGGATCTGGCCACTGCAATTGCCATTGTTTCCTTGATGGTGAAAAGTCAATTCAAAGCTGTGAATAAGGAGTGAAGAAAGAGACTTGAACCATTGACCATTTTAAAGTAACATTTGCAGACAAATGCTTTGTCCCTGGGAATAGTTCAGAAACTCACAAAACAGCCTGGAACTTAAGAGATTTGTGATTGCGGAGCATAAAAAGAGAAAGTGATTCTGAAGCTGTTGTAAACTCTCAAAACTGATAAGAGCCTGAAAACAATTTGTCTTCCTTTCCTCCTCAGCATCTCTCTTGGCAATCTTTCTTTTCCACAAGCAGAAAAGGAGAAGTTGTTCTGCCATCTCGGCCTTACTGGATCCCTTGCTGTAGGTCAGGAACTAGTCAAAATTATGGAAAGGCAAGTTCTTATTGTAGGTACTTTTTTAAACCTGCAGGCTCCTCACAGAGAATTAAAGAACTGACTCGGCATACAGAAAAATTCAGAAGCAGGTACTTCCAATGGCAACACAAAACCCTCTGTAGAAGCAGAACTTTTTCCTCCTTTAGAATGCTTATTTGCTAACTGCAACACTATTCAATTGATAAGGCCAAAAATGCTAGAGAATTCCTGGAAGCCTGGCACTCAACAATTCAGCCCTCAACAGGCACATAGAGATAAACAACATCTAGATGCTATTCATCTTGTGACCCCCTTAATCACTACCACAATCTATGCCATCTAATCACGATATACCTATTCAAAGATACTTAAAAATTCTATCAGCTAGATATATATAAATAATTATGAATATAATATACAATATATAAATATTATAAGTATTATAAATGTTATAAAAATGTAAATGTTATAAATGTTATAAATATAAATATTAGTCTTCAACTACTATGTGTATATATATATATGTATCAATCACTGACCCTTTAATTATAGATACTGTATTATACTATATTATAAAATTATAAGATTATAAATATAAGGTTGTAAATAACTATATATATGTATTTATCCCAGTATAAAAGTACATAAATAACTTATATAGCTCTATATATCATATATTATAGCAGAATGTATTATAAAGATTATTACAAAACAGCAATCACTTAGGAAGTTTAAAAGTTTCTAAAACTCTAATTATAAAACTCTAATTATACTTTAAATTGTTCTTATTCTTATATCAAACATATATTTATTTTAGGGTTGTTCTGTCCCCACACAGCTAAAGGGAAAAGTCAAAGTACTAGGAAAGAGCCAGTTCCAAAGGGATCTTTATTCACAGTCCTCCAGATCCCCTCTTTTTTTTTCCACCAAAATGGCTACTGATCGTTTAGTCACCCTTGCTGCCTTCCACTTCTTCCTCTTCTGAACGCTCTGAACACCTCTCTCTTCTTCCATCCGAACGTACTATCCTGTGGTCTCTGTTTTTAGCAAAAAAAGGAAAAAACCTCAGTGGGTAGTTCTTCTTCAAATTCCAAGCCCTTCAGCCCTTCAGCTCAGCTTTAGTTCATACAATCTCCACTGCTGCTTCAGTTCTGACCACCTCCACTCAGCACTGTCACTTTAAATTGCTGCTAGTTCACCTCCCGCTCCGCACATCACTCCATGTTCCTCCAGGTCCTTGCTCACCAAGTTTCCAGTCGCTAGACTTTCAGTTTCTTGTGCTCTCACCACCGGGTCTGTACTGCTTGCCCTTTTCTGCTTCCTTCTTAGGCAGAACGCTGCGCCTCCAGGCTGACTGTAGAGGTCGGCTTCTTCAGCCTCGGTTTGAGAGAACCTCTCCATGTAGCAGGATTTCGCAACTCCCCATGCGACCCTTGAGGGCTCCCCTCTTCTTTGCTGCCCCCTCAGGGCCAAACTAGGTCTCAAAAGACCACTCCAAGGCAAAAGATTGGCACAGACCACAGAGAGAGCCAATTTTCTGCACTGCCACGACACCACGTCACTGCCAGAAGATCTAGATGCTATTCAAAAAAGACAACCAAAAGGCCCAAACGGAAACAAAACAATAAGTAGAGAATAACACCAAGAGTAATACTAGGCCAATAATCAAGCAGAAAACAATATCCTAATCAAGGAACTACCAACTCAGACAAACAATCAGACACTAAACAACAGCATAAGAAAGGAACTGCCAAGACTGCTCCCCACCCCACAAGCCACTACTACATAAACAGAGAGCAAACCCAACTCTTCAGTTCAATATAAAAAATATTTCATATGCACTGACACTGCCCCTCTGGACAAGGGACCACCAAAATCACAGCTGATGTCCTGTTATGAGTCCCTCTATGGGAACTCCTGGACTCATATAATACCTTAACTGGTTAAATACCCTGGAAATTCTTATCATTTTTATTGTTATCAGATCAATATGATTTAGTCTCTCTCTGAATGTAGTAGCTAACTTTTGTTACAATGTCTGTAAAATTAGGCAGACTTTGGCCACCCATTGATTCCCATCAATTGTAATATATTTGTCAAGCCTAAAAGGACAATTTTTGGATTGGAGGCTTTTCTGCTGAACAATATTAGCCATTGCTTTTCATATTATATTGGGCCTTTTAGCGTTGACACATTTTTTTTCATATTTCTGCAAGTCTACCAGGTTGGAGGAGTGGAGGTTGATAGAACTGACTCAGGGCTGTCATCTGGTCTGCATTCTTTTAACCTATTTCTCATGGGAAAGTTTCTCTGGGCTGTGAACACCTGCTAAGGGGAAGTTCTGGATGGAACGTTGGAACTTTCTTTGAAGGGGTTGGTGGAAAATTAACATGTGATATTTAGTGGGGTGGAACTTTCAGTTTTATTTGGGTGGAGAAAGCCCGGAAGTTTTAGATTCAGGATTTCTCCAGACCATACCAGTACAATGTCTTCAATAAAATCTTATTCTATGGACTTTCATTTCTTTGGAATTCTGATTGCATTGCTGATGTTGTGTGGAACCCTGACAATATTACTATGCCTTGTTCCGTTTGGTTCTATTCAGTTTTGCTTTATTTTAATGTTTAATTTTTTTGTTCTGGTCCTAATAAAGATTGAAATGAAAACCCCACTCCCTTTCTAGCACTGATGATGTTACCTAATTGGGTAATGAACATCTGCAAGACAACAATCAAGCTCAGAGAATATCAATGACCCCACAATTCAATCTTGAACTACAAGTATTCTCTTCTACTAGGGTCAATTAACTTCAATAAGCTATTTCTCAAAAGACGGTATTAGAATCAGAATATTCTTAACAGAAGCAGAAGTAAACCAAGCTGACTGAGTTTGTAGCTTTGTGGGGGCTCCTGGAAAAGGAGAAATCCACCAGTTCCACCTCCTCCCCTTCTGACCATTGCCTTACATATATAATAAAATTTCTTCAGAAAAAGCACATTTATAATTGCCTGCATTAGAATTTCATCCAAATTGGAGCACATTAAACTATCTGCTATCTTCCAGTTTGTGAGCTAGCGGAAAACTATTCCAGCATAAACTCTGATGCTTGATTTCAGTTACTTGAATGTTTCTGGATGGATATTGTTATGCAGCCAGGCAATAGAAAATATGTCCATTTCAAGAGAATCCCCATATTATTTTGTGTCAACTTGCCACTGATTTTACACACTCATCTATTGTGAACATATGCAGAATTCTAAGTGGCAGAACTTCTTGAATGACCTCCTAGATGGAAATTCTAGTTGTTCTTTTCTCCAATTTTAACTCTAACCCTTTAATGAGGCATATCCTAGGACCAAATTCAACCTCTGTCCTTTACAGTTGTAGGGACAAATCATCATGGAGAAAATCTGTCTTTGTGTTTTCTACAAGTCAACACTGACTTGATGGCACATAATTAAATCAGTCAATTTGCAGTTCAGTACTACCAACTGGAAACATCCATTGAAACAGGCAGCATTGTTGACAAATATGCCAACATTCATTTCAAGCCATTCAGTTTTACGGTATATAAGAACCAGGTATTTTCCATTATGGATTGCTGGCAGTACAGTAGTCTTGACTTATGATAATAATTGAGCCTGGAATTAAAGTTATAGATTGTGGCAGTCGTTAAGCAGGCCAAACATGGCACTTTGCTAAGCAAATGTGATAGTCCTTAAGGAAATCTCTTTTCTTCACTGAAGAGGTGTTTTTTTTTTTTGCCAGAAACTGGAAGTTAACACAAAACTGGCAAAATCCACCCAGAATCAAGACCACATAATGGTGGGACGTTGCAAATGACTGTAAGTGTGAGCCGACTACCATGCGCCCAAAATGCAATTATGTAACATTGTATGTGTGTGTATGTCACTGTTGGAACACTGGAATTGAGTCATAAGGCTCGTTGTAGGTTCCATCATTCACTAAGTGGCTGGTCATTATGTGAGGACTGCCTATATGAACAGTTTAACAAATGAAATAATGAAATATATTTGCAAGAGCCTCTTTGAATATTTGTGATATAGCCATTTTTCTTTCATCCCCTTAAAAATCCATGGAACGTACAATGCAAAGAACACAAGCATTTTGAAAATAATGGCAAACTGCCTTTTATCAGAAAATGAAAGAAAAGAAAAAATGCAGCTTGTGGCTTAACTACTTGCAACAATAAAAGCATTTTCATTTTACTGAGCCCTGATAAACTTGTTTGGATAACAAATGTTTTGGGATACTCTAAGAAGACTGGTAACACAAAAAACAAAAATAGGGACTACTTATGGAAGAAATGAAAAATAGTTACTGTGTCCATAGATAAAATCCACATTTTCCTGAATCCACATTTTACAAACTACAGGCTTGTATGCTAAGAAATGTATGGCTTGTAGAACTAAGTCAGCAAACTACTTATGTGCTCCTAAATAGCATGTGATGTACAAAAACTAGCTGTAGTATTTAGGGCAAGAGGTTCAGTAGGAGATGTTAATAAAATAAGGGTAGGAAAAGAGAAATCTGTATAGAAAGTAGGACAAGGGCTTCCCTGCTGTACCTCTTTAATGAAGTTTCATCCATTTCATGGCTCCTGGCACCATCTTCAACATGTCCACAAAAAATGTCACAATCGTTATGGGGGGGAAGTGTGGAATGTGCCTTAACTGCATCTATGTGCACCATTTTACAGTTCAAGTTCAATTAATTAAGCCTTTATTTTTCATGCATCGCTGACCCTCTTTCACTTACATACCTATGGCGTGGCTCGAAGGAGGAAAGTCAAGAAGCCAGTAAATAAATAAATATAAAAAAAGAAAAGGGCACATTCTTAGTGTTCTCTTTCATTAAACATTTTTGCAGGAGATGCTAATATGCCTTCGGAGAGATTATATCTGATATAGTTTTGCAAATTAGGACCAGTGCTTTATTGTATTTGAGGGGGTGGGGGGTTGAATAGCTTTAATTAAAATAAAGAAAGGGCAACCTCTTTTATGCATGATGGAATAACAGATACACTATACTAATGATGGAAGGAAAATAGGGATACAGTGAAGAAAATGGGAATACAAACTCTGTATCAGAGAATTGTGAATGAGCTGGCAATAGGTTTTGTGTTTAAATGTATCCTTTAAATAAATAAATAATTGACACTTACATGTTTGCATATAGCCATAACACGCAAAAAAACCTTTAAAAATAAATTTCCCTTTTAGAATAAGAAAGGAAATTATTATTTGGTCATTCAAAATAAATGACATGAAATAGAATTATTTTTGATGATACTCAAAATATTTGTTCCAAAAGATATAATGCATATTAAGAAAATGGAATACAATTTTATGTTTTCTTTCTTAAATAAGAACAAAACTACATGGGCAAACTTAGGTAAAAATTCATCCATGTGTCTTGGTGGCTGTGGCCCATGTGACCACTTTACCATTTGTAAGACATTTCTTTATGAAGAAATGTCTTTTACAAATTAATGTTGCTTCTGTCTTTTCACTAGCCTGCTGATCGGGCAGCCTGAAATAAACTCAAACTTTTCTGGTGCAAAAAATAATGCTTTCGCTCTTGTTCCAAAAATTTCTAAGTGTAGTGTCTTGGGTTCACAAAGAGGACCCTTGGGATGATATGATCAGGATTCAAATTTTGGTTTAGGTTTTCTATGGGACCTTACCTTTCCTCTCCAACTACTGGACTTTCCATGGCTCTTTGTGCCGTGGTTCCCAGATAGACTGAATGCTTCTCTCTTGCACTATTTATTATTTTTTATTTTTTGCTTTCAGACTTGGGTTAGGTTCAGAGATAGGAATATTGATCTCATGTGACACCATGAGATTTTTCTCATGGTGGTCTTTTAGGAAGTAGATATTCCTATTAGTACACAGAAGTTGTAATGTACTGAACTCAAGTATTTACTAGGCTTAGAAGCTCACTCATCAGTATGTTGTATTACCTCCTATATGTGGTGGCATGTACTTGTAAAGCTTGTATACATTCAAGTGCGCGCAATAATTATAGTGACCAAACCTGTTGCTGAGACATGATGAAGAAGATATTTTGTAGGCCTAGTGCTTTTCACATTGACATACTGTCATTTAAGAATAGGACAAATGCACCTTACCATGACTGTTATGAATCTTACCTGTTCTCACTATTATGAATCTTCCCTCTACATCCAATGATATAAAGTTCACTAAGCCTCTGAAAAGACTCAATCTATATTATTTAGGATAATGATTTCATAAAGTAGGCTTACTGTATGTGTTGGGTGTTCCTTTTAATAGGTCATGCATATTTCTGGAGGTTCAAAGATGGGACTGGTGACCGACATAGCTCTTTACCTCTGCCCACATTTCCATCCACATAAAGATTTGCTTGATAGAGGAGAGCGAGTCCGTGTGGTTTAAATCCAGGGAAATGAATGGGAAGATAGTATAAACTTAATATTTTTATCAACATTTCATAAATTATTATTTTATGAAGTATGTTCTTGAAAAAAAGAGTGCTGCTATGGATCAAATATTGGATGTGTATGTCTACTCATCTTTAGAGAGGGAGACCTTGAGCCAACTGTAATTTCTTAGCAATTCTTAATTTCTTAGTATATAAAAAGATGCTATACTGGTATTATGAATGAAATAAACCCATATAAGCTTTCTTAACTTATTTAGATAGAGAGTGGGACATAATTGTGTTAAAAATGAGATCAGCACACCATTAAAACATCATATAGGTTATCTATATGTATGAATAGAGAGCATTTTTTCTTGGCTCCAATGTGAAATTAATTAAGGAATTTTATCTCATACTATTATATGCATTCTTTGTGGGGACTGTGCTTTTCAGCTACAAACCCTGCTAATCCAAGAGACATAGCAAGTTAAAAAAGAGTTTCAAACTTTGAAAATTTCAAATGATTGTAAACCACATTAAAATTTATTTTTTAATATGAAGAGGTATGTAAATACTTTAAAGAAGTAAATATATCAGATAGGACTTTGATGAGGGGATGGATGGGATAAATTATTGTATGAATCTCAGCCATTACTTTTTTTTTAAAGAGCAGTTGTATGTATTCCAGATATAGTACCTGATTCTACTCCTTGTGAAAAATATTAAGCCAATTATTTATAAAAGATGAATGACATAAATTATATAACATTCTCCCAGCCCCGTCAATACACTTTGATTTAACCAATTTTTTTTCTTTCCTCTGTGGCTGCTACATAATTCTTATTTCTATCTAAGAGCCATATGGATATCTTGGAGGCCTTCTGCAACACTTTTTTAGTTCCTAATTTCTCAAAACTAGTTTGAAAGCAATTCATATTTGTATTTACTTCTTTCAGCCATGAGCCAAATCTCAACATCACTCTGACCTATCACTGAGCCAACAGGTGTAAAAATGCTCTCATTTCCCTTCTCTATGACCCAAAGGAGAGTGGCTAAAATGCAGATCTAGAAATTCTAGTCCACCTTAGGTATGAAAGCCAAGGTTACCTTGGGCCAGTCACTGCCTCTCAGCCCAACCTATCTCACAGTTTTACTGGTGGGGAAAATAGGAGGAGGATGGAACATTAAATATATTAATTGCTTTGAGTTATTTATAAAAAAATAATAATGGTGGGATTAAAAAAACCCTAATACAAATAAATAAATACCCACATTGCATGCATCTTTCTGGCCATTTTCAAAAGCAGATAATAAATAAGGAATCCAAACAGTTGCTACAGAGGAACTGTAAGCTTCCTGGTCACCATTCCCCTTAAAATCCAAGAAATAATTATTGAGAGATCCCTGTAGAGAACTAGCGTTCTACAAATGCTATAGTACTGTGGAATCATAGTCTAGCATTACTCCAATTTGAGATAAACTGGTGCAGAACCAGAAAATAAAAGTGAGCTCTTAAACAGAGTGAATATTAATGGGGGTCACACAGTGAATCGCTTCAAAGACTCTGGAAGGATGTAATTATTTTTTGCGACCTACCCTTTCTTTTGCTTAAAAAGGTACACGTATAGCATGTCATATCTGTTTGTAGGAACATGCACACTGTCTTTCTTTTGTACTATTTTGTACTATAGTACTCTGATTGTACTATTAAAAAACAGCTCTCAGTATCATTTTTAGAGGGGCATTACTAATATTAGATGCATCCCATTTTTATAAGCACATGTTTTTGTGTAGTACAAAGGAGCAGCTCCACGCAGAGACAAAATTGGCCCAAACTGCAGACATATAATTACTTGTCTTCTCTAACAAGTCCTTTAGAAGGAAAGCGATTAGTACTGAAAAAGGAAATACAATCCATTTTAGTGCTTTGCTCCTATATAATTTCCAGACGTGCCCCAAAATGACTAAGCTGATTTAATAAAGTAACAATTCCTGGGCTCAGTCTATTTCTTGGTCTGAAGTAATCCACTTCTTGCTGCGTTTTCCTCTTTTCCTCCACCTTGGGGGGTGGGGAGTGAAAGAGAAACAGATTACTGTAAATTTTGGCAGGGAATTCAATTTGCATCATTTTGTTAGAAGTCACATGGGTGAGATTCCTTCCTGTTTATGATAGATTGGAAATGATTTCCAGATGCTTTTAATTACTCTTTTAAAGCAAGCTGATCCTTAAGGAAATTTCCTTTATTGTTTTTTTTTCCAAACAGCAAAAATAAAAAGCCAATAAATTAAGATGTGAGCAGTTTAACTAATCAAAGAGCCCAACTGAACTATTTGCATTTCCTTACACAATACAGTCAGGCACTTACAAGGACAACCAGACTGTTCATAGACAAAACGAGCTGGAGTGAAATATACTTTCAGTTCCTGTTTCCAACTGAGATCATCACCAGTCCCAGCCCCAAGCATATTGCTATTGGTCTAGGCAGCGTAAACTATTTAAATAAACATAAACACCTCTTTTCAAGTATATTATTAAAGTTGAAAGCAGAAGCTAGTTGACAGTGTGCTTTCTAAAGTTTGGAGACAGGGTCTGAAAGAGAAAAAGAGATGACGTTTGCACTGTGGTCTTCATAGTGTTGATACTGAGCAACGCAAAAGGTTTCCTGTTGAAATTGTACCAGGCTTGCTCGGCTAACAGCTGAAAGGACATCCGATGATTTCCCAAGGCCATACATGCTGAGACAAGACTGTGAGCATAATAAAGACATTTACCAGCAGTGAAAGAATTTGGCAATGGACAATGAATATGAATCTTTAAAAATGTACTCTGACTCAACCCTTTTAATCAACATAGGTAAGTATCTCTTCTTTGTAATCAAGGCACAAAACTGCCTCCATCCTGTGCCTCATTGCATTTGGGAGAAGAGAGAAAGGGAGGTGATGGTTTTATGCATGGTGTTTCTTGAAGTACCGTATATTCCTCCCAATCACCCACAGGCATACATGCAGGCATGCAGCACTTTAAAATACTATTAGCAAAATGTGGCTCTAACAGAGTATAGTCACGCTGAAGTAAAACCTATTCAGGGAAGTACATATCTCATTGCAAGGCCTAAGACACAAATACAAGATAAAAATGATCTTTATATGCTTGGTCTTAGGAAGACTAAAAAGAAAAACCTTTGGTAATTTGTTCTCTTGTTTTTCAAAGTGTATTTTGGAGGAGGCTGGTATTCTTCAAGTAGCTCTGAGATATTTGCCAGTTTTGGGGAGATTTTTCTGAAAGATTTCCTCACCACTTTTGGAGCATCCCTGTGAGGAACTATTGGATAAATTCTAGAGGGCACATTAAATTCCTATAGTGTAATCAAAGCATAGTGTGAAACTGCAATGGTGCTGTGTGATATTTCTAAGAAATCTCAGAGTTGTTAAATTGGCCCTCCCAAATACGCCGCCCTCAATATACGTTTGGATTGTAGCTCCAGAATGTTTGATTCTGTGAATAAGAGGCTTGGACGCGAGTAGCAAGTGACAACAGCTCTTTATTTAACAGCACAAGCAATA
>JAEANM010016789.1:0-13162 GCA_017656035.1 Myanophis thanlyinensis
GGCTGTGAACCGCCCCGAGTCCTGCGGGAGAGGGGGCGGTATATAAATTGAATTAAATAAATAAATAAATAAATATCTGTTTTGATAGGCATTGAAGGGTCTTGGATTCAACAGTTGCAAGGCTGATACTTGCATATATACTAGGAAGTTAAAAGATGAGAATTAAGACACCTTACTGCTGTACCAATGCTATTGCATTGGATGGGTATAAAAAGGATTATCAGGTATTTGAAGGGAACTGCAAATTTGGGTCTTCAAATACAGGTCTCTGAAAAATAGTGGTTTTATATCTCTTCTGGTCATGAAGGGAGGAATGTCAGTGTATGAGAGTTCATGACTTGGGCGAGACATGGTAACAAGGTCAGCCAATAATAGCATAGCAACAGATCAGCCAATGGGAGCTGATTGGTGACTTAAACAGCAAGGAACCTGGGCATTGCTAAACTAGTCACTAGGGGGTGGCAGAGGGAGCATTGGGAGGGAGAAGAGAGATGGAAGTGTGAAGGAATTCTGAGGGAATTGAGGGAGTATGGACACTAACAGTAACCAGAGGTGCCAAACCATGTCATTTTTCTCTCTTCAAGGACACTGACCCTGGGAATTTAGAACCATGTTAGAGGCACTTGGTTCCCAAACATTGGAATGGGACCTGATTGGACTGCTGCCAAACAGGAGTTATTTGGACTTTGGAGTTTGCTTTCAATATATGATTTTCATGCAGATTTTCTTCAGAGCTTGCCTCACTTGTGCTGCACCCAGTTCCCTAGTAAAAGTACCTTTTCTCTAACGCCTATGGAATCAAGGGTCATTCTTTTCTAGGAGCAAAGTTGAGGCCACTTTGACAGTGAAGGTCTATCACTTTTAGCTTCTGAAAAATAGTATCCAAGGCTATTATAACATTTGAAACACATTCCTTATATTAGCATGCCTTTAAGACTTCTGGTATGGAACTGGCTTGTGATTTTTTTTTAATCCTATCAAGATAATATGGATTTAATTTTGTATAATTCAATAAGATACCAAAATTAATTAAAGCTAAATTGGGGAGGATCATTTAGTGGCATGAATGTCCAATCATATCAGTTTATTTGATTTATTACACAATATAACAACAAATTAAACATACTGTGTATGTGTTCAGAAAATGGCTACTTTTAAAATAATATTTATTTTAAAAATATTCTACCATATCAAGATATTTAATCAACCTACATTAGTACTACCACTTAACTTCTGGTAAAAAATTTCTTATTTGACTGACTAATTTAAACTTTCTCAAATTTTGTTTTTTTTCCTCATCAGCATAAGATTCTAAAACTGAAGTAAGAATGTTGTCATGACTCCATTTGAACTCTATGATTAACTGGACTGAACATATTATGGAAATGTATAACTTTTTTTAGAAAAAAGAGTTAAATTCATATTCATCTTCAGTATATTCAGTATAACTCAAGTGCCTGAGAAATCACCAAACCTACATAGCATATGTGATCAGTCATATTATCTTACAGTAATATTCTATGAAAGCATATTTGTTTAGATGTAATTACTATTATGTTCATTAAATTTTCCCACATATAAGTAAAATAGAATTACACCTTTACTCTTATATCTAGACACTCTTCTGAATTGCTGGTGAAAGCCACCAGACAAAGGAGCATAGGACCTCAGGAAGAATCGAGACAGTGGCATGAGAGTTACTGCAGCCAGATCTTTGGAAGGGAAGCAAAAATCACTGAATGGGTCTTGCATGAAGTCTGGCCTATGGCACTATGTCTGTGAATGATATCATCATGCCTAAAAGTTTTGACAATTGTGCCACAGGGTGTTTCTGAGAATTGTTCAACTCACCTATTAAAGTCTGGATATTAGATTGCCTCTCTGGAGAGAGGAACACCTGACATGATAGGGTGCCCCTAGATGTAGCAAACGGGTGCAGGGTGTGAGGTGACTCTTATCAAAATTAACAATAAACCCATGGGCCTCAAGGGTGTTCACAGTTACTTGAATGTCACTCAGTGCAGAATAGTAGGAGGAAGACTGGATGAGAATATAATCCAGATAGCACTGAATGCAAATTGGGAAGGCCCTGAAGTGAGCTGCTAATGGGACCAATACCTTCGTAAAGGTTCGTGGGGCTGAAGATAAACCAAAGGGTAAGGCCCTATATTGAAAGTGGAGTACTGCAAAGCAGAACCTAAGATAACGCCTATGAGCCAGGTGAATTGGAATGTGGAGGTAGGCTTCAGACAGGTCAATAGATGCCAGGAAGTCACCCTTCCTGACAGTCTCCAAGATGGAATGGAGTGAGTGCATTTTAAATTGCTGATATTTGACATGCATGTTTAATTTCTTGAGGTCTAGAATGATCTGCCATCCACCCAAGGCTTTGGGAACTATGAAAATAATTGAGTAAAACCCTGTACCTTTTTGGGGTGGCGGAACCAGTTCTATAGCCTGGATATCTAATAGGTGAAGAATGGCCTGGTCCATAAGGGATCACTTAAGAGATACAAATGGAACCGAACAGGTGATAAAGTGCCTCCGAGGGATGGAAGAAAATTATAGAGTCAAACCCTATCTGATAATGCTTAACACCCATTTGTCTGTAGTTGTGTTTTCCCATTGGTGAGTGAATAAGCTTAACCTTCCTCCAATGGGAGCCTGCTGGTTTGATGTAGTGGGGCCTACAGAAGGGGCGACCTCCCGGTACCCTAATGGGTTGTTGGGCCTGTAATGGGGGGCGGTACCTGTCTCGAAACCAGTCCTGAAGCTTTTCCTGCCTCCTGAAATACGATTGTTGCATGTTGTCAGGTCCCGCATTTGTCCTAGGGCACCGAGTGTATGGTACAAAATGGTGATCCAATCTTTTTCGCTGTGGTGGGAGAACTTTTTTCTTGTCTCAGTTTTCCACTAGTAATGGGTCCAAGACCTGGCCAAATAACCTTCCACCTTGGAATGTGCCAGAGGCTAGGTTCCACTTTGCTCATAACTCGGCCTGTCAGTTCTGAAGCCATAAGAGATGCCTGGAAGTGACAGATGCCGCCATGGACCTCGATGCAAAGCGTACAGTATCGAGTGTAGCGTCAGTGGAAAATTGAGTGGCCGCTAATAATTTATTAAGGTCCTGGTATAGACAGGCCTCACCTGGTGGAATCCTATTCTGCATCTGGCGTAGGTTGCTGCTGAAACTATATGAATAGCCCATGCAGCAGTTTAAAAACAGTCCGAAGAACTAACTCAGCTCGTTTGTCCTTGGACCGAAGATCCTCAGATGTATTGCCAGAGATTAGGAAGGGATTAGCAAGTGTCACAATTGGGTCATCTACTGTGGGAAGTTGTAACAAATCAGCTAACTCCTTGTCTCCCTGATAATATTGTTTGTCTCATGAATTAATGAGGACCTGAGAACCTGGATGAGACCACTGACTTTTGATAATGTCAAACACTAATTGAGGTGTTGGAATCTCTGTGCTCTCTGGCATTGGAGTGGAGAAAAGAGTTGCTGGATCTGAGTTTGAAGCAGTAGAAGCTGAAGTAGAGGAACCCAATTTGGTGGTTACCTTCGCCTTATTAAGAAGGGATTTGAAGAGCTCAGGTGGAAAGAGGCCAACTACAGCAGGAGTGTCCTGAGCTATGACCTCGTCCTCAAAGAGGGCTGAATCTCTATGTTCTTCTCCAAATAAAGAGTCACCACTGTGTATGGAGGAGGCATAAGATCTGGATACCTGTTTAGAGAGAGATTCTTCCGAAGAAACCAAGGAAAGGAGATCCTCCTGGTGAGGACCCAGGGCCAGTGTTTGTATTGCTGCCTGAAGGCTGTGCTGCAGACCTGCAAAACCCTGGTCCAAAGCCTGGGCAATCATATTATTCAGGTCTGTTGGCACCCCCTGTGGTTCCTCAATCTGTCGAAGGGGTGCTGCAATGGGTGTGAAAATAGCTTCAGCTAGTCCGGGCAGATTCTACCCCGCCATGGAGGGGAGGGCTGGTTGCTCGGGTGAGAGGGAGAGGTGCCCAGAGGGCCATGGTGGGGGGTCAGTTAAGAACTGGGCCTCCTCCTCCTCCTGCCAACGCCTTTCAGCCCTGGTGAACTCCTGTTCCAGGGCCCTGTGCCTGGATGAGGCTAATTTGTCCTCAGCCCTGGGCCTGTGAGACTTTTTTGTATGAGAGGCCCTTTTTGAGGAGGTTTTTAATAAGGCTTTGGTGTCTTTGGTGCACTTTTTATCCCCCTGAGATGTGGATGGGTTTTCTGAAATAGAATGAGGCTCTGAGGCCTCAGGAGGCTGTTTAGAATTGTCAGCCATTGTGTAACTGGAAACACAGGGGTGTGTTGCCAGGGACCATTGCAGTTTGAAAAAACAGTGAGTTAGTAAGGAATGATACAAGCTATTTTGCCCAGCAACTCTCACTGAAGGGGAGGGGATTAAGTGGATGAGGAGCAATGAGCAGCGAAATGAAAAGGCTCTGGAATTCTGTAAAAAAGGCTTCAAACCTAATGATTAGAGTATTGTAAAAGGAAAAATGATCCGTTCCAGCTCCCCCCCAAACGGTCACTCACAGTTCTCCAAAGAACAAAAAACAGCAGACAGGCTGGGCAGCATAGTCTCTCTCTCTCTATCCACTAAGGGAGAGGTCACTGAGAGCAGCAAGTAAGGCCAGGACCAACGGCCGCATCTGGTTGTAAGTCGGCTCTCGCTGAAGAAGGAGGCCTGAGGTTAGGAGGGATGCAGCCACTCCTCAAAATTGTGACCGTCAGGTTGTGGTGCTTCAGGCGTGTGCATGGCTCTCCATGAAGATGAAGGCTAGGTGTCAGCGCCAGCGAGGATTTGCTGTTGGCACGGCATGCGGAGATGGCTTCCCCCAGCCAGAGGGGGGGGACTCTTGATGTCGAAGCGTTGTGGATTGGCTCTCCCCATCCAGGGAGGCCAGCCGAAGAAAGGAGGCCATGTATTCGGTGGTGCCAGGCGAGTAGGCCTGTCTTCTACAACTCTCCCTGCACTGAGGAAGGCATGTCGGGTCCTTTTGCACCAAAAAAAGGCGCTTGGCAGCTGATAAAGAGTAGACTCCCCCCAGCCGGGGGGGGGGAGGCTTGCTGCTACAATCACCTCTTCTACCAGCCAGAAGAAGAGGCCTGCAGGTGAATCAAGATTTGTTGAAATTAGTAGAATATTTGAATTAGAGAATAGAATGAAGGAATGAAGGCAGGAGCCCACAAAAACACATCAGAAAAGATCTCTGACTGAGCCAAATAACTGGTGATACCAGCACAGGCAGACTCTTTTGATTGGCTCAATCACAGATCATCTGACAGGGACACACCCCATCCTTGGATTCTATTCTCAGCACTATGGAGAAATATTGATATTTTTATTTTGTTTTCAATTTTGAAATATGCATCAACATGCATCTTTCTCTGCTTTTTTAATCAAATCTCAAATTCTATTTGCAATCTTTGGTAGCCAATACAGTAGGAAAAAATGATATTAAATAATGTTAAAGCTTCACTTTTCATGCTAGAAAGCTAAACCAAAGTTAGCATGGTCCCACACTAAAAAGTTAAAGCATAACATGATTTCACATTCAATATGAAACTCAAGTTATAAATGTATGTGCACTTTTGAAGCTATATAGCAAAGAAGCATTTGAAATGTTTATGTGTGAAAATGCTCTAAACCCTAGAATCCAACATAGGATATATATGTTTGATATTACAGTAGTGTATTGTACACTAAGCACCCACCCCTCTCCTAGAAAAATGAAAAATATTAAAAGGTAGAGTATTTCCCCTAAAAGAGAAATAGAAATCTTAAGACTGAAACTCAGCCCCAGCTCCCTGCAGATACTTTGGTTATTTGGAAGACAAAAGGTATGAAAAGCCCTCACCCTCAGGACATTATGAAATTGCCCAACTTACCACATGGCCCCTTGGAAGATCACATCACTCACAAGATTTAACCAAGCTTGGGACTCAAAGACAATCTATAAAGTTACCTTTGCATGGCACCATGAGAGTCTGACAACCAATCAGAACACAAGCTCAAATTCAAACCGCAACAGAGGGCATAAAACCCAGGGATTCTCAGCATCTCTGCCCTTTTTGCCCTGGATCTCAAGCCATGCGATCCTGCTCCTGCTTCACCAATAAAACCATCCTTCCAAGCAGTCTCCATGTTTCCAGCGTCTTTCTCCCCACTTGGAACTGAACCCAGATGGACATTTCTTCTAACAGATACATCAAAAAAAAGTTTAAAAACTGGAATTCCTGGAGAATAACTTTAGAATAAGGAAGTTGTGGTGTCTAGAAGCCTTATCAGGAAGTAGAAGTAGCTCTTTCCCCATTAACTACTTTGCTACAGCAAAACTCTTTTGTTGTAGCTGAAAACCCGGTCATTTTATCGCAAAAAATACGCCAGGCGCGGGTGGTGTAAATGACTGTGAGGGTGCCCTTTATTTCCAAACCGCGAGTAAAACTCACAATGAGCTTTTATATAGCAGCTATGCAGGCGGGCCGCAGGTTTGAATCTTCCGGCGGCTCTGCCTGTCATTCGTCTCATTGGCTGGAGCGTTCCAGCCAATTGGAACCCTCCAGCCCGGCAGCCAATCCGCTGCCGGTTCAATAGTTTGCGCGGGCAGACCAGAGGGAAAACTTCGCTCATGCGTGTGCAGAACACAACATCTTTCTTCATCTGTAGATATCCGTTGTTTTTAAATATGCTTTGGAAATGATATGCAGTATAAAAAGTTATACTTTTTTCTGACTTGAGCTATCTGTTTTCAGACTGCTATATACCAGATACTTGTTCCTAAAAAAAAAAGCAACCATGCTTCGAAGGTGTGCACAATATAGATAAGGATATGTAACATGCACATTGCCATTAACATAATCTGACTTTCAGGGATAAATTTTGTGATAAAGAATTTTATTGAGCAAGTTGTTGATACAGAGGAACAATTACATTATTTCTACATCAAGTATTTGTCCTGTTTCAAAAGCAAGTTTGAATTCCTTGATTCCACAAAATTTGGTATGTTAAAAAGACAGACTGATCTATTTCTTGATTAACTCTGATGAATTTGAAACTGCAGTAAAGCTGATCTTGGAAACACTGCAGCTCTGCAGAATCCAGCAGGTCATTTTCACAATTGCATCAATCCCATCTTTCAACTCTTTCAAGGGGACCAGTTGCTTGATGGCTTTTCAGCTCTTCCTCACAGGAGCCATTTGAAGGAATTTGTACATAATCAACTATTATTTATTAATTAAATGTATATAATTATCTACTTACCAAGCCTATTTAACAATTGGGAATTCCCAACTGTTTATTCCCATCTTGGCAATTGAATTAAGCTCTATATCTTTGATAAAATTCAAACTGAGATCTATGACAATGTTAGTTCTTTCATCTACCTTAATGGTGGCGAACCTTTTACTTACCGAGTGCCGAAAAGTACATGTTTTGCTTGTGCCATCTGCACTTGCGTATGGCTCCTCCACATGCACTGTATGTGCAACCGCAACATCTGTACATGCATGCAGCTTTTGCATGTGCAATATTGCGTGCAGGCACTCACGCACACATGAGCAATTGAGTGTGCATGCTCAGGTGAGCTCCAAAGACTAGCTGGATTTCCTGCTGCAGTCATGTGCATGCACAGTGGAGGCCCGAAGACCAGCTGGGTCTCTGCAATAGTACATGCATGCATGCATGCGCAATCGCATGTGCATGCTCAACTGGAGGTAAATTGACCAACAACTTGTGTGCCCAGCAAGATGGATCTTGTTCGCCATCAAGATCTAGTTAAGAGAATGTATTAAAAAATCACATACTTATGAACTATTGAGAACTGGGGCTGAAGTACATTAGTATGCTTTAAAAAAAATAATACATGGTACTTGCTAATTCACTTAAACATTTATCAGACTGCTAACAAAGGAGGGCAGTTGTAGTAAGAAAGTAGTTAACAGCTACCCAGGTGGCAGCAGCGATCTAATTCCTCTGCAGCTGAGGTGCAAAGAGTCTGTCTTTGTCCTGTTCTACTGTGTGGCACTGCAAGGGAACCTAAAAGCATTCTAACAAAATGGTAACCGCAGACCTTTGTGTACGCGCGCACACTCGGATCTCGAAAATCTGAAAACGGCTAGAATGCTGAAAGGCTGATTCCCGTTCTCCTTAAACCTGGGAAAGAAGCAATTCAGACGTAAAAGTTGCTTTTTTAAGGACACTACTTTGAAGAATTCATCTCCCTTTCATAACATTTAAATGTTATGAATACACTCATCCCTCCTACTTAGACTGGGAGACTAATGAGATTCGTTTTGCAGGTAAATTTTAAATGGCGATGTGTTCAGCTATCTCAAGCGTCGTCCAAGCTAACTTTTATAAAAGAAATCATGCTAAGAAACCAGCTCTCCCCCCTCGCCCACGCTTATGCCACTAGATCCCACTCCCCACTTTCTGCTCCCTCATGTACTGCAGTTCGTTTGCTGCCGATACTGCATGCACTACCAGGGGTCCATTCTAATGTTGGCAGGAAGGCGTGACACTAAGTTAAAAAAAAAAACCCTCTTGCCTTTTGATCGGTGAAGGAGAATAAGAGCACGAATACGCGTGACGGAGAAATGGAGGACCAAGAATTAGGAGAAAGCTAAGAGGAGGGGGCATCAAACTCGGACACGATCCTGTTAAAACCTCAAATGGACATTCCCCCCTCCCCCCAATTTACTAAGATTGGGCAGACACTCCTGGTTTCTCAAACCAAAACGGTGCGCAGGCGCAGGATGCTTCCTCAGTTAAAACGCTTTTTGGACGTAGCAAGGGAATCACCCTGTCTTTCCGTCTCGATATTTCCTTCTTACTCTTTCCCCCCCTCTCTTCTGGCTCTGTCGCTTTTGGAATCCTCTTAATTTAACCTTATATGTATAATTATTCAGAAGATTTTTTTTTATTTGATTGCGTTACTGGTGGGAAGATTGAGCTCTTATTGCTTCGCCTTATTCCCTAGGAACCAGCATGCTTGTGTCTCCCGCCTACCACTCTACCTTCCAAATTGCAGCCTCTGATTTAACCAGCCTATGGATCGAGTCTTTTGCCCATTCTCGTCTTTTGTCTCTTAGTCGTTCCTCTGTTTTGCTGGCTTTCCTATCTTTGGACGAAGCCATTAGGGGATTATAGCCCCTGCAAACTGCAGCCTAGGAAAGCCGAGCGTGGTGGGGCGAGAAGCTATTAGCTATGTAGTTGCGAGCAGGGAACGCCACGCGTTGAGGCAGCCCGGAATCTAGTGAGAGTGACTTTGACTCCCAAAGTAGCTCTGAGGCTATATGAAAAGCGGACCCGTGTGGCGGCGGCTCGGCAGGTGGACTGCCTTGGGAGACTGCTGGTCTCTTTTCGGTTGGCTTTCAGTGTCTAGAACCGTTCCTGCTCGCCACCCCCACTACCGCTTTCCCGCGCTCTCAAAAAAGCAGCCGCCGCCGCCGCCCCCCTCCCACCCCTCTTCCCCCGGTTTCTTTCCAGAGCTGAGCGACGGGAGCGACAGTGGCCGAAGCAGCGGAGAAGATTTCCCTCTGCGGGGTTTATGAATGGCCCTGACATGGAGGAAATGCCGTTTCAGAAAGTCAAGAAGAGCAAGAAGACGAGGAAGAAGAAATGTTACCGCCGCCGCCGCTGCTGCTGTTGCTGCTGCTCCTCCACACCCGGCCCGCCGTCGTCGGCGCAGCCGCCGCCGCCACCACCTCAGTCGGTTGCAGGCACTAGTAGCAGTACCTCCGGAGCTGCGGCCGCGGCAGTGAGAACTGTCGGAGAGGGTCCCCCGGTACCGTTCCTGGACGGCGTCGCCTGTGAGGACCAGTTCGATTGCAAGGAACTGGAGTCGCTCTTCCAGAATTACAATCTGAAACTGGAGCAGACGTCCACACTCAAAGCGCTGGTGGTGCTGATCGTGCTGACGGCCAGCTTGGCGCTGCTTGAGCTGCTTTCGGGCCCCAGCCTGACTATTTCCAAGGGCTCCCATCCGGTACACTGTATCATTTTCCTCTCCCTTTTCATTGTCACCAATGTTAAGTACCTGCAAGTCACACAGCTGCAGCAGATAGTGAAGCTCACCTTGCTTTTCAGCTTTACCTTCGCCTTCCTCTGCTGCCCTTTCTCGGTGGGCGCCTATGGCATGGAGGCACCCAGCGCCCCCGAGCAGGGTATGTGGCAACTCATGCTGGTCATCTTCGTCTCCTACTCCCTCTTGCCCGTCCGCACTCTCCTGGCCATCGTCTTCGGTTTGGTAGTGTCCGTCTCCCATCTCATAGTCACTGCCACTTCAGTCAGTTCAAAGAGGCAGCCCCTCTGGAAAACGGTGAGTAGGGGTCCGCCAAACAGTTCCTCACCAGGTTGTTCTTCAATTTACAAGGTGGGGGAAGGGGGAAAATGTTAAAAAAAATGTTCACAGTACAGTGACTTCTTAGGGTCTGATAAGGAGTAGGACAAACAAGCTGAATCTGTTTCTTAAAAATTATAACAATGTACGATTTTAAAAATAAATTGCTTTCTGGTATTCATTTTTAAGATTCTCATGAATGCAGTCTTTGCAATCATACTATTCTATTATACAAGTAGCAAATTTATTTATTTTTAAATTGTTTGACAAATGTTTTGAAAATATCTCTAACCAAAAGGCTTGAAATTGTAACATGATTTGCAGTTTATGATGTGAAGTGTTGTATATTTTTGGGATATTGGATGGATGTGAAATTGCTTCTCTTACAGGTTAGAGCATAGTATCTGTTGAGGACATCTGGTAGAAGTAAAAAGTAGGGTTGGTATTGGCATGGGCTCCTCTTAAATAACAAATTAATGGTACCAGTAACTGTTAAACATGTCTCAGTGTGTACATGGTATTTGTTTTCTGAGAACATAAAGGATAGGATACAGTGTTGAATTGGTACTCTGAAGTATATCTTATTCTGTGAATATATGTACAACCATTATTATATGCCTAACTTGGGGATATTTTAAATGAGACAAAAGTGGGTTGGGATAGGATATGATGGGTGGATCATTATTTTTTCTTCTTTCAGTTATGCCTCATTCTCAGAAACTGTATGAGCTGCAATTTTATGGGCAAGGTTTTTCAGAAGTAGGTTGCCATTGCCTCCATCCTAGGGATGACAGACAATGACAGGCCCAAGGTCACCTAGTTCTGTACTTAAGAATTATAATTCATGGTTTCCAAGATTCTGTTCTAATGCCTTAAGCACTGCACCAAACTGACACTATATTTTATATGTTCATCAAATAATCCAGACAGCCAGTTTGTAGAATTTGGGGTGACTGCTTGGAAAAAAATTAATTTGATTAATGTTAAGCAACCTTCCAGACTATTGTGAAATACAGGAGAATATAACCTTGCATTTTCTAATAATATTTTCAATATATCCAGAGGTCACCCAACTGACTTTGTGCCTAAGGCAGGACTAGAATGCATGATCTTCCAGTTTCTAGCCTGACAACTTATTCCCAAGGGATACAAGAAAGTTTGAATTAGGCTATCTGTGGGTTGACAGTGAGGAATTAATAATGAAGGAAATTATTTATTTCTGTGAAAACATTAGAAGGGGGCAAACCATTAATTTTATTACTATTCATATATATAGGCACACACATAAACGCACCATCCCTTCCCCCAGTTTCTTGATATTTTCCCCCCACTTGTTCCTTACTACAATGGGAAAATCCTTCCAAACCAATGATTTTATTACTATTCAAATATATATATTTGAACTGGGGAAAGGGATTTTGTGTGTGTGTGTGTGCAGGTATTGTGTATATATGTATGCATGCATGTACCATTCCTTTTCCTAGTTTCCTGATATTTTCTTCTACCACCTGTTCCTTATTCCAATGAGAAAATCCTTCCACCTGCCTGAGATATTGGTGTTTCTGTTGGATCCTTCTTAGTGGCAGCAGATTTTTCTTTCACTATTCATGTATATCATTCTGTTTAACTTTTTAAGAAATTTTCTTTCCTGAATTATTTGTATTATTATATGTATTATTGTATTATTATATTTGTACAAAAAACTGCTCTGCACCATCTTTAGGAATGTGCTATTTCCCCTCCTCTACCTCAGAAAAAGCTATTTATAGTTCTTCAGGGCTTCCTCAGGTGTCTGCAGATTCACTCACTTGTACTGTGAATAACAGAAAAGAATAGGAATGGTTTGCAAACTTGAAAAGACCAGCATGTTAATAAGGCTAGTTTCCATATACAATTCTGTTTTGAATCTAAATTGAAAGAGCTTAAAGAAGGATGGGGATATGTTTACTGTTGTGTTTGACAGTGCACAGATTGTTTTTTAAAGAGAGAATAGCTATTTGGTTTAGGGGAATCTATTTTGATCAGAGAATAATACAAAAGGAAACAATCTTCTATTGTGCTTTCTAAGGTTGTTTTCTTTGACTGAATGTATTGTCGTGATACACAAACATAACCACATTGTGGTTCTGCCACAACCATGAACACAAGCCACAAGCATAGGCATTAAACCATGGCTGTGGTTTGTAGCATGTTTTTGTCCTGCATTTTTACACATAAAGTTGTCACATGTATGTATGTATGTATATACTTCAAAGAAATATATGTATCCATACAATGTATACAGGATTATTCTTTGTCCACTGCTTTTGAACTGATGGACAAAATAAATGGTATGTTTTCAGGTGGGAGTGAGGGACAGGAGAAGGGGGAAGGGTGAGGGAAAAAAAGAGAGAGAGAGAGAGAGAGAGAGATAAGCTGAGCATTATGATTTGTCCAGATAATCTGATAGTCTATTTTTAAATTCATGATTTACATATTCAACGAAGAAGGAAAAATATGTGGGCAATTGAAATTTAAACAATAATTAAGAACTTCCAAATAAATCATTAGTTTTCAAAGCAATTGTCATTAGAGCTGATGTTCTGTCCCAGGCCTCTCAAGACAAGAAAACAGACTTGGCTCTCCACTAGAAACTCTTTCTTCTCCATTGTGGGGGAGCAGAGACTCCAATGATTGGGTAATTCCCTCAGTTTGATCACATGATTGAGTCAATCAAGTATATTCGGGACCCCACTCACACTGGGGGACACACTCTGGATTTGGTCTTCATCTCGGAGCAGTGGCAGAGTGATCTGGA
>JAEANM010016790.1:728-13162 GCA_017656035.1 Myanophis thanlyinensis
GAAGAGAAGAGAAGAGAAGAGAAGAGAAGAGACGAGGACTGTGTTTCCACAATATCTTGAACATATACTCCCACTGTCAAAGGCAACATCAGAAATCACTTTGAAGTCCCAAATTTGATTAATAAAGAAACAGAGGAATCTGGAATGAACTTAAAATGTCATTAAGCAGGAAGTGAAAAGAGATCACCAAAAATGAAAAAAAAAAGAAGAAGAAAACTGGAAACTAATTGATTCAACGAAGATCAAAGAAAGATAGAAGAAATATACTGAAATATTGTATAGTAGAAATGTTAACATCCAAGATAACTTAAAAGTTATCATTTACAAAAACCTCTAAACACTAGAAGATGAAGTTAGATTCTGGTCATTACCAAGCTAGACAGTTTACAGGGATTGATGGAATATTCAGTGAAATATGGCAAGCAGAAAACAGAATAAGAATCAGTAAAGGTTCTAACCAAGCTTTTCTAAGCAATGTAGAGAATGACACTGTGGCCCACATACCGAAAAAGGTTGTAATACCAAAAAAGGAAACTTAATTGAAGATTCAAACTGTAATACAATATTCTTAATTTCATATGCTAGTAAAATAATGCTTAATGTAACCTAATGTATATTAGAGCTCTACATGGAAAAAAATGTTCAAGCTGCTATTATAAAAAGCCAGGATGCATGCTGAATAACTGAGAAAGCCAAAGATTATCAAAATGAAGCCAGTATATGTGTCATTGATTATAGAAAGGCTTTTGATTAGGTGGATCATATCAAGCTGTGGATATGTGCTCAGAAAAATGGGAATCCCAGAACTTCTCATGGTCCTTGTAACAGCCAAGGAAACAAATCAATAGATCATCAAAAAGTTAACCCAAGTTTCTGGGCACAAATGACCAGACTCAAATTATCCTGTTTCAGACATATTATGCAAAAAATCCAGCTCTCTGAAAAAGTCTCTAATGCTGGAAAAAGAGAAGAAGAAAAAGAGACCAGTACTAAGGTAAATGGATTCAGTGACAGTGGTGATGAGTACACTGTTGAAAAACCAAGTTAGAGACAGATCATCATGGAGAAAATCTATATGGTCACTAGGAGTTGACAATCATTTAATGCCACATCATCTTTTTTTAATCACAGAACAATTTAAACCCGAACTATATTAATTAGAAATTAAGACAAAGCCCAATTAGCTTCTATGATCATGTCTCATCCTTTTCACAAACTTCCATACTTATCCACCTGTTAAACTCTGGAGATACAAAAAAAAAAAAATGCAATTAAAGCAACAAATAAAAAACAAAGTACTATTCAGTTGGATGAAATCACAGATCAAATCCTAGAGTCCTAACATCTCCAATCCTAAATTTTCAATTATTCTGATGGAGGCGGAAAAATGACACTTCTTTTCAAGTAAGTATAGAACAAAAGGCTGCAATTACACTGTCACAAAGTCTGTGAAAAAAATTAATATCCCTTTGTCGATTTGGCAGACAATGTCCTTATTTTAGAAATACTTCATATTTATAGTAACTACTTACGGTATGTCAAAACTCTCATCTCCATCTTGGGGATTAAGAATTTCCTGGCCTGTAAAACTACTACTCTCCATGCATAGGAGAACAAAAGAAAACAAGCCCATCAAGACAAGATTCAGTAGTCCATCTGCATTTGAAAGACAAAGGGCACTAGTTTGAAGACAGCAAAGTCCCCATTCTGGACAGAGAGGACCACTGGTTTGAAAGAGGGCTCAAAGAGGCCATCTATGTTAAAACTGAACAGCTCTCTCTCAACAGACCCATTTATACTATTCAGATGATTTTTAGGGATCAGATAAACCTCCAAGTGGCTTCAACAACACTCAGAGAGAGTGCTAACAACCAGATGACTGCAAGGAATATAAACCCTTCCATTCTCCACCATTCAGTCAGAACTGAAGAATGGAATGAAAATCAATCAAGAATTGGATGAAAATCAAAACATCTTTGAGGCAAAAACAAAGAAAGTCCAGTTGCCTTTTGAAAACACACCTTTTGGAATGACTTACTGCAGTTTTCAAAACATTGCAAAAAATTAATAGAAACTATTGAACTATCTTCTTCTAAAATGTATGTCAACCTTGAAGCTGACCTAGCTGTGGCCATTTTCTTTTCTGTAGCCTTTTCTATAGGGATTTTTCATCACAGGGCTTCAGGCTTGACACAGTCTCAGGCTGAGGGACAGGGAGGGAGAGTGTAGAGATAACTGGGGTGCTGTAGCCAAAATAAAATTCTTTCCCCTGGGAATCGAGGACATTGCTGAAGGTGTTCAAAAGGTGGAGACTGAAGTCACCCAACAACTAGACTGTGTTCTGATCAGATCATGTGACTGGAGATTCTGGGGGAAGTTACAAACGTTTACTTTTAATCTGGTGTAAAACCAGCCAGAAAGTAGAGCCGGTTTTCCACCAAGACTGTGCCAATATGATATATCCCAATAAAATGTTCTTTGAGGAATATGTCTGACTCGGAGTTGTCTTTGCTGGGGATGTATTACTTGGAACCTTGACAATGTATACTGCCTGTAGGATGAAAAAAGGTATTTACTTTTTGACAGAACAGAGACAGAAAAAGTGCCATTCAAGCATTCTGAGACAGGGAGTTCTAGCATTTAGGTGCAGCTACTAAGAAATCCTTTTTCTTCTCGTAAGGCAATTGACTACTCTCATTAGCTGCCTTTGATACAGATAGTCCACAACTTACAACAGTTCAGTTAGTGATTTCTTGAACTTATAACATCACTGAAAAAAAGACTTATGACCATTTTTCACACTTATGACCACTGCAGCATCTCCGTGGTCATATGATTTACATTTGGATGCTTATGTTCTGACCCAGCCTCCACAGAAGAAGAAACAGAGTCCTCGCAAAGAAAACCCCCTCTTTATTTACACCTTGTGAATTACTTGCATTCACCAACAAAGTCCAGGCAAGAGTCCTACAAGGAGTTAACTGAGTCCAGAGGCCTTATCAGTTCTTTATGATAATTTGAAGGCCATGAGCTCCCAGCTGAAAGGCTGCAAAGTAAGTCAGAGAAACACACAAACTTCCATTCTGGCAAAGCAGTCTTTGTTGCAGGAAACACAATGAGCAAAATCTCCAGGAATGTGAATGGTTGTCTACCACAACCATCACTTCTATTTATTACTCAGCCAGGGAAGGGCCACTTAGCGTCCACATTTGCCTTGCCTCCCAAGTCGACTCCCATCCTGCATTGTTCACCTCTTCTATTTGCTCTGTGCATACACACATCTGGAACAGGTCCCAGCTGTTCCTCCTCCTCACTCATCCTGACTCCAAAGGGAACCGCCTTTCCGATGGCTGGAAAATGCTGGATGGCCCTGGCTCCATCTCTGTGTCCAATGCTGAGCACCCATCAGAGCCTTCCCCAGGCTCCAGAACTGGCCCAAATTCTTCTGCAACCTTCTCCTTGTCCAAGTCTGCCACCAGCTCTGCTGGCAGCTGGTGGGCCACAACAGCTTAACAACTGTTTATGATGGTTACAGTGTACTGGAGTCATGTGATCAGCTTTGCAACCTTCTGACAAACAAAGTCAATGGTGAAACAAGATTCACTTAACACTTCACTGTGTTACTAATTTAACAACTGCAGTGATTCACTTAACAAATGTGGCAAGAAAACTCATAAAATGGGGCAAAATGTGCTTAACAAGTTTCTCACATAGCAACATAAATTTTGGGGTTGACTATGGTCACAAATTGAGGACTACCCGTACTCCAGATACTAAGATGAGTCAGATTTTCAGAAGGTTGGTGCAAATCCATCTGGAACAGATTTTGGACTGAGAATTATAGAATTGGAAGAAAATCTAATATGGGAGGGTGAGGGGAGAGAGTGTTTAATTCTTGTATTATAAGTAGCTTTTTAGTGATGTTTAGTTTTGTGTGACCTTAAAATCTCTACAGAGTTGGATATTCATTGATCTAGCTGTCCCAAAGGTGCTTTTTCAAAAAGGAGTGTTGGTCTTACCTGATACACTCCTTCTTGTTGGGTTGATAAGAGAATCCAGGATTGGGTCTTTCTTCTGTTCTCACTGATAGGTTGAGTCTATCAAAGCTGTGATGTCACTCTGCTGCTGTAACGGTCCCCAGCTTTAATGCAGTCATTGCGACAGACTGCATCTTTCTCCCATTAATACCATGTTGCCTGAGGCTAGGGCCAGTCGGATCAAAGGGCGGGACTGGATTCTCTATCAACCCAACGAGAAGAAGCAATTGGTTTTTCTGTTTTTTCTTTGATAACGTTTTGCTTCTCATCCATGAAGCTTCTTCAGCTCTGAAGAATGAGTTGAATAAGAAGCGAAACATCTTCAAAGAAAAACCAGAAAGTCTAGTTGCTTCTTGAAAAAGGCCTTTGGGACAACCATGACCTGAATGAGTGGGAATATCCATTGACATTATCTATCTGTTTTTCTGGCTGCTTTTGGGGAGTTCCCATGGCTTGACTAGCAGTTCTAGTTATTTGTTCTGCTAAACAAATAGTTCCCTCAACACTGTCTAACTATTAAGTCTGCATTACTATTATTCTCATTGTTCCATCACTCACCCATCCTACTATGACTATAACTTGTTGCTTGTATCCTTATGATTTATATTGATTGTCTCCTAGTATGATTTGACTGCTTATTTGTACACCATGACTATCATTAAGTGTTGCATCTTATAATTCCTGATGAATGTACCGTTTCTTTTATTGTACACTGAAAGCCTATGCACTGAAGACAAATTCCTTGTGTGTCCAATCACACTTGGCCAGTAATTAATTCAATTCAATTCAATTCTACTCTACTCTTTGGAATCTGGAATAAAAAAATGATTTAGATTTATTCCTCAGCACTGATTGTTAGATAGATATGCTGAGAAGGTTGTTTTTCCAGAGTTCAAAAATTTCGCTCCATCTTTATTTTTTGTAGTTGTTTAAACTATGCTGTTGGATATGGCTTGCTAAAAATAACTTACTGCTTTGGATATCTTTATTTATGGTATTATGTAGATTTAGTTTTTTGATACCTTGAAGTCCTATTAAAATGGAGCAGAAATATGGAGTATTAATATTTAATGAACAGTGAATCTAAAAGCTTTTTCTTGGCAGCAATTCTTAAAAACTATCAAATCTGATAAAGACTGTTCCCTAAATTGCTTCAAGAATAAAGATCCAAAAGAAAGGCGTATTTTAAGATTATTATCAATCTTATTAAATATATGAAAAAATCAAACTGAAATGCTTTCAAGCACATTAATTAAACAGATGTCAATAGCTTTCATATTTGAAAAATGAAAGAAGTTAGTCCTGCTATCTTTACTGATCTTTATCCAATAAAAACAGAACAAGAATGTTAGTAATATTTTTCTTCCTCAATTTTGATTAAAAATAAACAAAATTAAATATCTGTAGAAAAGTAAGAAACCTCAAGTTGAGCTTTAGTCCTGGCCTTTCTATGGACTCACTAATGCATTTTTTGAGGATGATGTTGATGAATATGATAGTTATAATATTACAATTCAATAACACAATTCAAACAAGCAGCAGTAGAGGGAAATTACAATTTGAAGAAAAAAATAAAAGAATTAGAAGAAACCCATTAAACTAATCCAAAATATTGAGAAAAATTAAAGAAAGTTAAACAATTAGATTTAATTATAACTGGAAGAACTCCAGAAGAAGAGAAAACACATCAGGTTTTAGATAAACACCTGGATCCTCCTATCTTTTGTACCTCTGCTTTTCCTTTTATTTCCTTCCTGTTCTACTGGAAGGATGTTGGACATTGTCTGCTATTATGCCTCTAAGTAATTTAAACATTCTGGGCAAGCATGTTATCAGCCTTTAGTGTCCTGGTGTTTTCCTTTTCACGGGGTCTTTTTGAATCAGATCAGTTTTGCTACTTATTAACCAGTCCCTGATGTCTCCTTTATGCACTATTTCATTAAGCATTTTAGTTATAATTGGATGGTAACCTCCTGGTTGACCCTGTCATCAAGTAATAAGGGCTGTTTTAAATAATCTTTTAAAATCCCTGGTTTAAATTATAAACTTGGGGTAAGTTTTTTCTATCTTCAGCCATTATGATTTGATTTAGAACAGAACACAGCTCTTTGAAAAAATGATACAATTTCCTGCTTGCATTTCCCAAACTCTACCCACAGCTAAAGGTATACTAGTCCATTATTATTTTCAAAGTTAATTGGGATTTGTATTAGCAATGACTGCAAAATTATACCTGCTGAAGACAGCAAAAAAAATACATGCCATAATCTATGTGGTTGATAAATCTATCAAGCCACACATCAAAAGTAACTGTACTATTTTTGAAGCAAAGTGTGAAAGTGCTGGGGCTTTGCAACAAAATGAAACCAAACTAAGAAAGTGAAGAATCCCAGGCTTCTGAAAGTTTACTATCTAATTTTTAAAATATTTTTAAACATTTCAATCAGAAAGTGTGATAAATAAAAGCAAAAAACAAAATCTGTAACAAAAGAAAACATAGGCTAACAGTTTACATGGAAACTCCTGGCATTTTCCTAATTAGAATAATCCATTACTATACTACAACATGCAGTAATAAAGTTTCTAGAATGTACATATTTCATCTGTTTCTGAGTCCCCAAAACAATTTAGCCTTGCTAAAAAAAATCTGCAAGTGGTACCCCACCACATTCAGGAGAATAAAAAGGATCGGAGCTTGGAGGTACCGCTTTTCAATAGCACTGCCAGCCTTTCTAGAAGCAGATGAAAATAAAAACCCATCCAGAGGTTATGTGGGACATGATGCTACAGTGTCTTGAATGCTTCTGGACTGACATCACACACATGTATGAAAAGAGCAGCACTTGCATTACAATTACAGTGGTGTCTTCTATCAGCTTGACAAAAACTTGCAATCCTGCAGACTCCCCAGCTAGGGATGATTTTCATTTAACTTTTGTTTTTTATTTCTCCAACCTTCCCTATAATGGTTATAAATTCAGCAAGAGTGAAATCGCCAAAATTCCAGCCATCGTTTTGTAGCAGGAATCGTTGCTATCATGATTTATGCAACCAAAAGAAACGACACTGTCATTATGAGCTACATTTTATTCAAAAACAGTATACTAAACATACAAGTAGTCCTTGCTTAGCAACTGTTCAAAGTTATGACCGATATCTCCAGAGCTACTTATGACCACATCTTAATTTTTTATAGCCAACACATCCCGATGATCACATGATCACATTTTGGGTGCTTGGCAACTGGCTTGTAGTGATCACGGTCATATAACCATGATTTTTGGCATTTTTTGCCAGTTTCTGGCATTTACTTCTGGTTTGCAGCCAAAAAAGAAAAAAAACACACTCACTGCTTAAAATGGATTCATTTAATGATATTGACATTTGCTTAATAATTGGGGCATTCACTTAACAATTGAGTTGAATTCAGTGAAACAAGAGAACATTAAGTTCACTTAATGACTGCTGCAACAACACGTAAAATTGGCTATGGTTCCATGGCAACCCACTTAAGGACTGCCAGAGTTAAGACTTTAATTCTATGCTCAATTATAGCTACAGGATTGAGTACTACCTATATTCACATAAAAGAAAGGGCTTCTAAAATTTATTTTTTACATTTATAGAAAATTTCAAGAAACAGTAGTATAAAATTACTAACTAGATAAATGCTGCTGTTTTTAAATATAGCTTTAAGTATTGCCCAGTTTCATGTACAATACAGCAATATGTTTTCTTCAGGAATGGCCCACTCTGAAATATAATTGCCCGAAGAACTGAATGTATATCAGTGATCAGTTTATTCCATTATCCAAGTGCTCTTGACTGTTCTCATGTTTTCAAGTTCACCGCTAAAAGAAACATTTTTTCTCAATTAGAAAATATTCTTATTTAGAATGTAGCCTTAATTTCAGAGCGTTTGTCAAATGAATTATTTGATGTTGTATTCAGCATCAAATGTTTTTCTTGGAATGTGATAAAATTGTTTATGAGCACAGGGCTAATATCAATAACCATAATCTTATTGAGTTCCATATCAATGCTTTTGTTTTATGTGGACAGAGAACAAATGTAATTCTTAAAGCAATAAATCCCAACTCACCGAGCACACTTTTCATAATTGCAGTGGAAAGCTATTTTTTAAAGCAATTCACAAGGTGAGGAAAGGTTATATAATCATTCAATAGATTTATGAAGCATTCAGTTACTATATATAAAGGTAAAAGAAATTTAACTTGAAGCTACTATAAAGAATTCTAGAAGAGCCTAATAAATTAGTAGCAACCTATGCAATTGTGCATGAAATAAACCAATTGTTCAATTCTCATTTTATTTGAGCTAAGAAGTAAATTATTTCCTGAAATAAGGAAGTATCTATGATATGATTTAGATGGCCTTTAGTAAAACCATTTACAATCCAAGAATCTATATATCCGGAAAATCTATTCCATTACTTCTGATATGCAACATTCCTTTGTCTCTCACTTCAAGCTCCTGAATCTAGTATCTGTCAGGTAAGATGTTCCTTGGAGATGTACTTCTTCAATTCATAGATTAGATTAGTGATGATCCATGGAATGTTTCAGGTTGTTTCTTTATGACTCTAGAGCTTTATCCATAAATAAGCTTCCTTGATACTGATTCTGGTAACCTACTGGTAGCAGTTAATTCCTTTATTATGTCATCCAATAATTTCAGTTTGTAAAATATTGAACTAATGACAGTACTCCAAAATGTTACTTTATTTTAATAGTATTTGTATGTATGGCATATGATGAAAAAGCTAAACAAGCAAGAGGCCCTCAAGTTAGCGTTATTAAGCAATGAAAAATACTTTTTTAATAGTGCATATAGGAATGCAACTATATCACCCAGATTAGAGAGATTAAACATCTGTTCTCTGCTGCAGTTATGTGACCCTGGAAAAAGACAAGGCTGCTTTCAAGAGTTACAGATGGTTGCTACATTCACAACATGTACATGCAGAGAGTCAAAACTCTGAGTGAAACTGCACAATTGAAGCTCCCTTTTATATATTAATCAACAATGTACGGGGAAGTAGAGGCTTCAATTATGAGGGCCATCCGAACCAACTTAGCTTTTTGCTCTGTGTCACAAATGCTCTAAACTTGATGCTCTATAGGTTTTTTTTTTCTGAAACTGAATCCAAAGCATTGCACAGCTATTGTGTCTGCTCACTCTTTTAATATGTTTTCTTTGGGCAAAAGAATTACAGTAACCTTTGTGCTGGAGAAGACTCCTGAGAATACTGTGGATGGTCAATAGCATTTTAGCACTTTCAAGAGCTCTTAAGACTTATATACTGTTTTACAGTGTTTCACAGCCCTCTCTAAGTGGTTTACAGAGTCAGCATATTGCCCCCAACAATCTGGGTCTTCATTTTCCAACCCTGGAAGGATGGAAGGCTGAGTCAACCTTCAGCCGGTGAGACTTGAACTGCCAAACTGCTGGCAGCAGGCAGTCAGCAGAAGCAACTTGCAGTACTGCAGTCTAACCACTGTGCCACCATGGCTCAAGAAAACAAACCAATGGAACATTGAACAAATCAATCCAGAGTTCTCATTTGAGGCACAAATGACCAGGCTGAAATTGTCCTACTTTGAACACATTATGCAAAGCTTTCTGGAAAAGATTGGTTACAGTGGCAATGACTGCACCTTGGAGACTCAACAGAATATGTTATATAGAGGGAAAACATTTCTATGTGGACACTAGGAGTTGTAAATAGTTTGATGGCACATAACCAGTCAAATAAAAACCAACATTTTTACCTCTCAGGTTATAGTGCAGTATGTAACATTTTAGGCAGCTTTAGTCAAAAAATCAATGAACTTCACTCTCACCTATATGCTTATGCAAGTGCTATTATCAAAAAACATAGACTGTAAACAAAACTTTTTCTTGAGCCAGTGGCCACATTTGATATTTTGATATTATGGGCACTTCACCAAATAGCTGCCATGGTCATCTTGGAAGGTAAATTGGTAAGATGTTTTCTAACCCTCATGGTACTTTCAGTTCACGTTTTCTTTCCTAGATAGGTGGCTCTATATCCTAGCAAAGCATTGGAACACACATCCATCCATCTATCCAATCATCCATCTATACACATGACTCACAGATAATAATTGAAACAAAGCTGATGCCTAGAGACTAGCATTAAAAATTTATCCTTGCCTAAAGGGTTTAATTGGCCACAACCCAAACCAACTAAGCTTTAAAAATGCAATTGAATTCAATTTCCTTGAAGATACAGTTCTTTAGATTTAGAGCCATCCTAGTGATTGCAATCTGGGTACTTAGCAACCCATGCACACTTGAAATCAGTTGCCAAGTACCCTGCAATCATGTGGTCACCCATTGCAATATTTCCTGTCAGCTTCCTCAGAAAGCCAGTGCTTTCCACTTATATTTCAGCAGAGAAGATATTCAGCCTCTGAGTGGAATGACTCCTCTACTCCCTCCATGCCTGCACTGGACCTCCCAGCGTTTCCCTCACCCCTCTGAGGCACTCCACACTCCTTACCTTGGATTCCATTTGCTTAAGGTCACTTAACAACCGCAAATGGGAATGCTGGGATTGTGCATACAGTTGCTTAATGACCACTTTGATCAACAACTGACATTCCAGTTCCAATTGTGGTCATAAGTGAAAGACTACATGTACCATCAGGAAGAGGGACATTTCAATCAAAGCTTCAAACTGCTGAATGTCTATGGAGATTCTCAGTCAGGTAGACTTTCTGGTTTTGCTTTGAAGACGTTTCATTTCTTATCCAGAGCTGAAGAAGCTTCTTGGATAAGAAGCAAAACATCTTCAAAGAAAAACCAGAAAGTCCAGTTGCCTCTTGAAAGGAGGGGACTACAAATTGTTATATAAACCTTAACAAACTGCAAAATGAAACAAGGAAGAGAGTGTTCATTGCTGTGATGTTCAACAGGCCTTAGTAATAGATGGATAATTGTTATGTTCATTTTAAAATAGCCCTGAGTTAATAATTGCTTCTTTATATCACACTGATGTCTCTATAAAGAAAAAGACAACAGCGTATCTGGTTAAGAAAATTGGTATTTAGAGTTAGGAAGAAAATAAACAAGGGAACAAATCTCCCATTACAATTGGATGAAAAGTAACATAATGGTCTTGATAGCTTCTCTAAAGAATGACAGGATTTCTGAAAACTGTAAGAAGTATAGACTGGGGAAGAATATAAGCATTAGCGCCACCACAGACACTCTTGCCTCTCTCTGTTGCATATCACTAGAGTGTTAAAAGCACTTAAAAGCTTTAAGAAAGCATTAGAGGAAACATAAATCCAAAACTGTTTCTAACAATACTTAGTATTTGCATGAAATATGTGCATATACTTTGTGACCCGAATGTTAAACCAAACTATTCCAGATGGAAACAGATTGGTAATAAAAAAAATAGCAAAATTTAAGTTATTCTGGAATTTAGCTGGATCAAAATCCACAGAGACCCAGAGTAACAGAGTACAAGGCTGGTGCATGACTCCTTTTGCATGCATGGATTGTGCACCAAAATTGCTATCTCCTGAGGGCCTGCCCCTCCTGCTCTGCTACCGCTGATGTACTGGCCTACTGGATACATCTCAGCAGTAAGAAACAAGCTCATAGTGTAGCATATTTCATGGGCTCATTCACCTTCCCGTCCTCACTGCCAATATTTTAGTGTGGAATATTTCACTGGGCTCTCCACCACCAATCTTCCTCTCCCCTTTCACTGTTGCTGATTTCCTTGAATGGCTCATTCTTGTCTCCTCCAGCACTACAATAGAATCAATGCTTTGTTCCATTTCCATACCTCAACCAAGCATACTTTGCTTTTTTTCCAAACTACCTGGATTTATTACCCTTCTCATGCACAGAACTTCTTGCTCATAAATTATTTTACATATCCCGTCTGCGGAATATGATTTTGGTGGCTTGGTTTAGCTGATGTTGGGCAGGAGTAAAGCAGCAAATAGAGAAAGAAAAGAGGAGAAGTAGTTTGCTGTTGGCCTTGAAAGACAACTGTGCTGTCATAATGCCTAACAAGGGATTTTTTGGGTGTGTGTGTGTGTGTGTGAGAAAGACAACAGTATCATTAACCCAGACTGGTACATCTGTGTTAGGGATTAGAACATGGGTCCCCAACCCCCAGTCTGTGGATCGGCAGTGGTCCACAGCATGCTAACATCTGGTCTGTGCAAACAAGCGAAGAAGCCCCATATGCAGGATGCTTTCCCCATGGTCCCTGGTGCCCAAAAGGTTGGGGGCTGCTGGACTAGAGTGCTGGAGGAATACTTACCTCTTCAATTCCTGAGGGATATGCTGTGTGACCCCTCTGACGGGGGGGGAGGGGGGAGAGGGAGA
>JAEANM010016791.1:0-13162 GCA_017656035.1 Myanophis thanlyinensis
TAGGGAAGAGGATAAAATGTTGAGATAATATTGTTATAGTAATGAGATATGGAATAGAACACAATAGATGAATATGTATTAAGCTTATTTCTGTATGGAGAAGTGATAATTCGGGATCTTGCTGCTCTCAAAAAAAGATACATTATTTGATGTTTGTTTGTGTAGTTGTTTGTTTGTTTCTTGTTGAAAACTTAATAAAAATTTTTTTAAAAAAAAAAGAGATGGGAGTACCAGACCACCTAATTTGTCTCTTGAGAAACCTATATGTGGATCAAGATGCAACAGTGAGAACTGGACACGGAACCACTGATTGGTTCAAAATTGAGAAAGAAGTTTGGCAAGGCTGTCTACTATTGCCCTGGCTAACTTATACGCAGAGCACATCATGAGAAAGGTGGGCTAGATGAAGCACAAGTTGGAATTAAGATTGCCGGGAGAAATATCAACAACCTCAGATATGCAGATGATACCACTCTAATGGCAGAAAGTGAAGAGGAAGTAAAGAGCCTTTTGATGCGGGTGAAGGAGGAGAGTGCAAAAGTTGGCTTGAAATTCAACATTAAGAAAACTAAGATTAGGATCTCAATTCCTGGCACCCAGCCCTCTCAATTCATGACAAATAGATGGGGAAGACAGGTTTTATTTTCCTGGGCTCTAAGATCACCATAGATGGGAACTACAACCAAGAAATTAAAAGACACTTGCTCCTGGGGAAGAAAGCCATGGCAAAGCTAGGCAGCATACTAAAAAGCAGAGACATCACCCTGTCAACAAAAGTGCATACAGTCAAGGCTATGGTTTTCCCAGTTGCAATGTACAGCTATGAAAATTGGACCATAAGGAAAGCTGAGTGCCAAAGAATTGAGGCCTTTGACCTATGGTGCTGGAGAAGACTCCTGTGAGTCCCTTGGACTGCAAGGCAATCAAGCCAGTCAGTCCTAGAGGAGATCAACTCTGACTGCTCTTTAGAAGGCCAGAGCCTGAATATGAAACTCAAATACTTTGCCCAGTGAGAAGAAAGTACTCACTGGAGAAGAGCCTAATACTGGGAACAAATGAGGGCAAAAGAAGAATGGAACGGCAGAGAATGAGGTGGCTGGATGGAGTCACTGAAGCAGTCGGCATGAGCTTAAATGGACTCTGGGGGATGGTACAGGAAGGCCTGGAGGAACATTGTCCATGGGGTTGCGGTGGGTCGAACATGACTTGCAAGTAACAACATCAACAAAATCATGAATGTTCCAGTGATAATCAAGGTATATTGCCACTCAAAGCAGATGTCCTTATCTGCCATTAGAAACAGAGGAATTAAATGACATAAAAAAAGCTTAACATAAATTCCAGCAAGGTGGGTATGTTGTTCATAGGAGGGGAGTCACCTTTGGCTTTACTCCAATTCCTAGGTTAATTCTAGACAGGGTTGACATCCCCTGAAGGAGCACGTCTATATCTTGGGAGTTATCTTGGATTCCCAGCTCCTGTTCAAGAAGTAGCCTGGGCATTTCCTGGGCTTAGGGAGTTGTTTATAAGTCTGGAGATGTATTCTGTATTTGAATGTATTCTGTGTTTCTGTGCTTTGTATGATTGTACCGATGGAGGCTCATTCAATTTCGCTGTACATGTTGTGCATTGACAATAAAAGGTTTGAACTGAATGGCTGAGGGCCGATAATGTTGTTACCATAGTAATTTGTATCCTTATCATATGCTGCCCAGTCACATTATTATGAGAGCAATGGAAACAACCAGACTACTGTAACACATTCTACATGGAGTCTATATGGTTGTCCCAAAGGTGCTTTTTTTCAGGAGACAACTGAACTTTCTTGGTTTTTCTTTTGAAGGCATTTCGCTTCTCCTCCAAGAAGCTTCTTTAGTTCAGCTGAGAATCTCTACAGACTTTTAGCTATACAGTTTGGGATGAACACCCTTTGAATGGTGTAGGAGTAGGAATGGATTTCCAGAGGAAAAAATTGCAGACTACAGGAACCAGGAGCACTACTCATGTGGTCCGGAGGACACAGATAAACCTCCAGGTGGCCTCAAGGAATATAAATTCTTCCATTCCCCACTATCCTGTCAGAACTGAAGAAGCTTCTTGGATGAGAAGCGAAATGTCTTCAAAAGAAAAAACAAGAAAGTCCAGTTGCCTCCTGAAAAAAGCACCTTTGGAAGTCTACATGGAGCTATTTTTGAAGCTGGCTTAAAGTACAGTTGATATAAAATTCAGCAGATTGTCTCCTAATGGGGATGAAGATATTTAGCAGCACAGTACTGATGCTTTATTTACTTCACTGACCATCAATCGATTTCCAGAGCTAGTTAGAAATGCTAGCATTAATCTAAATGTAAAAAAAGTTTTGATTCCTCTGTACCTTTAATATTGTCTTGGATTTGACTGGATTTCACCAAACATGTCCGTTCTTTCAGAATGGAATTGCTGAGCATCTTCATTCATGTTACATTTAAGACTGATGCTATGGCCTGCCTTTCTGATATTGTCTATTTTATTATATTATGCTTTATGTATTATATTTTTCTTCGGATATTTTTAAAAAGTGATTGGTGGAAATATATTCCTGTTTTATTGTATATAGGATATAGTTAGAGGTAGTCTTTAACTTACGACCACAACTGAGCCCAAGATTTCTGTTGCTAAACAAATACAGTTGCTAAGTGAATTTTGCCCCATTTTATTATCTTTCTTGCAATAGTTGTTAAACGAATCTCTGCAGATGTTAAGTTAGTAACAGGGTTGCTAAAAGAATCTAGCTTCCCCTTTGCTTGTCAAAAAGTGGCAAATGTGACACATGACCCTGGGACACTGCAACTGTCATGAATTTGAGTCAATTGCCAAGTGTCTGAATTTTGATCATGTGATCATAGAGATGATGCAACAGTCACAAGTAGGAAAAACAGTCATAACTCACTTGTTTCTTTGCCATTGTAACTTCGAATGGTCACTAAATGAACAGTTGTAAATCAAGGACTGCCTGTATTTAAACTAGAATCACTAGATCTAGAATCACTAATTGGGCAGTATTTCAATTTTTACATTCATACATAAATCTAAAAATTCCTTCCTGATTACAACAATTAAAAAGAAAATTGGCAAATTATCATTTTATTGTTACATTTAAATTACAAATTACTATCTGTAATTACTTACTATTGTAGTTAGTCTTTGTATTCAGGATTAATAAAACTAGTAATCTTTACAAAGTTGTATAATAGAATAAAAACTTTTTTAAAAGGTAGGTCCTTACTGCGGTCAGTTGTACTCTACAATTCCTCCATTAAAAAAATCACTCTGAAAGGAGTTATTTTTAGGGTTTTTAAAGGCAGAAATATGAAGTACTTACTTAGTCAGAAAGAAAAAAAACATCTAACCAGAAAATACCTACATACATAGATAAAATAGATCACTTTACAATGGTCTGAAAAATAAATGCTTCCTTGAATAGCATTTGCTGATTGAAAAGGAGAATAGATATCTATTTTTAACAGAAATTATAAAACAGTTCTCTGTGTTGACAGTGACTCTTTTGTATACAATAGGCTTGTGGCATCATCTTATCCTCTAATCTGTAACTAAAAACAAAAACAAAACAACGCAAGACAAGGATAGATACAGGAATAGTTAAGGAAGTAATGCAGAACGTTCTGTTGAACACAGAGACACAGAGACTATACTTGTGAAACTGCTGGCTTGAATCTTTCTGCTGATATAGTACAGCTTTTCACATACTCCACTAAATCCTCATTCAAAGATCCCAAAGGTGTCTACCCAAGAATGAAACAAAATATAAATCTACGTGAATATAAAATATCCTTATCCACTATATATTTCAACTCACATTGTTGCACATATCACCCATGATATTAATCTCACTATTTATAGTTTTAGATGAACATGTGGCAAGCTGAAAACTGTGCACTGTATAGTATAATGAGGAGTGGCAGAAATGTGAGGCAAACTGACTTTTATCTACACGAGGACTGTCACAATCAAATATTCAGACTCAAATTTTGGAACCAGCCATGGAAACTTGGACAGCTAATTAGAGAAGACTTAGATATTGAGACAGCATGGTGCCAAGAACAGGCAGCTTCTAACACAGATCTGTTTAATTTGGTGTCTGATTGAGTACAATGCCCCTCTGGCTTTGATTTTCCAAGGAAAAACTGGAAAGTGTTCAATTGGATCTGAACCAACTATGGCAGGTTCCAATATTAGAAATACAATGGGCTGGTTGATAATACTATGACTGTAGGAGTGTCCTGAAAACTTTACATCATATTGTGATGGAATGTCCCCTCAGAAGGTTCCCTGAATCCTTGCAAGAACTACATAATCTCAAGGGCACTTCTATCCAATGACTAAATGATTTACATATCAGGCCATAGGCTAAGCCACTCTAGTAAATGCTCATGAATAATTTAATTTTATTCATAATTTTGTTCTTTGTATTATGCTTTTTTAAAATAACTCTCTGTTCGGGTGTTTTACATTTTGATACACATTTTATATGCTGTTTTTGTGAATTTTATTCATTAATGTTGTATTCTGTTATGCCATACGAGAGAGAGAGAGAGAGAGATGCATTTATCTCTAGTTTAGGTTTTCTGTTATTATACGGTAACATTTTTGTATTTAACATCATTTATATCTTATTGCAACCTGCACTGAAATATCTACTGTACTTATGATAAATACATTATTAATTGGGTCACATACTAATTCAGAAAAATATGCAACTAGAGCAGTTTAATAACACTCAATTTTATTGTCAGAACTGCCACCTCTCACTTGTGCTTTACATTAGCTTGATGCCAATCTGCTATGAGCTTTAGGGAGAGGGACCTGGATGAGAGGGGGATAATTTCCATTCGCTATTCGCCCTAGCTTCTGGAGACATAACTTCAAGGTCAGGTAGCTGGGAACAGCATGCAGCTGCAAAGCAACTAGCCCACAGTTGAAGATACCATTCCTAAAACATGTCATTTGAATAAGATTGGACAATGGGAGACCAGTGGTGGGAAGTGATTTGGTGGGGAGATAAACTTAGGGATTTTGGTGCACTAATTTCAGTTTTGGTTTTTCTTTACTGCATTCTGCTTGACCTTTAATAAACTATATCTTTCTCACTAAATGAAGTCAAGGATCATACTTAAAGACTCAAGCTCAGGCAGGACTGACATTTATTTTTATTTTAAGCCAATGGCTTTCATTTGGACAAGACTGATTTTTACCAGCCTAGATTGGCAATAGACAGCTTTCTGCTCTCCTACACTGCATGTACATTATGTGATGGTTTTGTCTGTTAGGTCAATAGGAAGTTAAAGAAATCTCAGTTACCACTTATTATACACAAATACATTCTTCTGGGTTTGACATGACTAATCTAACATACATGAATAGAAATGTTTTCTCCATTTCATTTCTGCATAAGTATTTCTTTTAACATGAAATTGCATAGTTTTTTATGCTTATTTCATTTAACGTATATATATTTCTTAATATGTACATTTTAGCAAGTGACTTTTCCTAAAATGTTTTCTGCATATTTTATTTCGTATATACCTTTTTCAACATTTCTGTTCATGCTTGCTCAGAACACTTCATTGCAAGTCACATTAAAATGGTAGATTTTCTCTCCAATCCTTTATTCATCTCAACTGTGCACTAGCCAGTTTTATTAATCTTCTTTATGTTTGTGCATATATTTACAAATGTGTAGTAATTAGTTGTTAAATTCTTGTTTTTGTCAGTCATTTTTAAAGCTCAAATCCTTCCATTTCCCACTAAATGGAATACAATTGGTTAAAGGTATGCAGCATTCAAATCTAAAATAATCAATGATAATTTGGATCCAGCATGGGAATATTTCTTATACCTATTGGATATCCTTTAAAGAAACTTTTCTTTTTCCTAGGCTTGCATGATTGCTGTATAAGCACAAGACATGCTATTGATATAGCATAAATACTTGGCCATTACTCCACTTTTCTTGTTACATAACAAGTGCTATACATGAAGTAGGGTGAAGGCATATGAATTCTCAAATTTCCTTGTGTTGGAATGACCAAATATAATTTTGACACTTTATTTCTCCACCAATGAACATAATACCGTGGTGCCTTGGTACTCAACTGCTTTGAAATTCATCAAATTTAGTATTCAATGTATTCTGAGGTGAAAATTTTGTCCCAGTGCTCATTATTTCTTCAGTATTCAACAAACAGGCTAGAATCTGTCAGTGCCTGCTGCCTTGTCACTCACTACATTATTCCTTATGGGAAAAATTAGTTTTTGGTACTCATCATGCCTCCAGGTACCAATTAACTATAAATACTATAGTACCACTGTAGGTACAGAAGATGTAGCTTCTAGAATTCAAACAGAAAGTGCCAAGTGAGATAAAATTCCATAACTACTATTCCAACTTCTGTGAAATGATACTTACAGCAAAAGCAGCTTGGTAAGTGACTTCAGATGGAAAGGTAAATGAATGTCCTGTTGTTACTGGACTGCTGGGTGGTGGGGTTACTATTAGTCCTGTTGTACTAATGTGAACCTATTAACAGCAGATACATTAAACATAATTAATGTCCAATCCAGAAATTCCATTCATTCCATAAAAGAATGAAGTGAAATACTTTTACAACAAAATATTAGTTTTATATTTAATAAAAATTATTTTTAGTCTTAAATTTAAATGCATTTCATTTTTAAGTACAAACGTATAATACAAATAAATGTTATTGTTAATATATTTGAGGTTTCTTTGTGAGATTTATTATTATTAATCAATAAGAATGGTCCTTTTATCCATTTTTGTTAATTTTAGTGTTTGCACTTTTAATGCTTATTTTTTTTAACACTCTAATTGTTTTATATTATATCTTATGATATTGTAAACTGCCAAGAATTACTTGATAGTGAGATGGGCGGTATATACATTAAATGAATAAATGTATTTTTATCAACTTTATCAAAATGATTTTTTCTCTTCCTATACTGGATAAACAAACTCTTTGTACTAGACTGCAATGTTAATTGTGGTATTACTTTCAAATAGCATTTTTAGGGTTTAGCATTTAGCAAGCTTCAGAAAAGTTGAAAAACTGGGTTGGTCACCCATTTTAACTTATGACTGGGATGGGCTTCATTACAGTCAAGGACTATCTGTACTCAAATTCTCCTCCAATTCTCAATTTGGGAAGGGCAAACAATCATTCCAATCTGTGTATATCTGGAAGATACTAACCACAAATTTTAAAGTAACTAATGTTATTTAAATATTATTTACTTTAGGAATAAAACTATTTTAAACTTTTGCTAGAAAACATTTAAAAGATAACCTATTTAAACTGAGAGGAAAAAGCTTATGTATAAAGCAAGAACAGCTGTGGTAAAGGTGCTTTTTCAAGATGCAACTGGACTTCCTTGTTTTTCTTTGAAGACATTTCACTTCTCATCCAAGAAGCTTTTTCAGTTCTGACTGAATGGAAGGATATACTCCTTGCAGACAGTTGGTCATTTGCATTCTTCAGAGAGTTGTTAAGGCCACTTGGAGGTTTATCTGTGTCATCGGAGTCAAGTGAGTAGTTCAAATGGTGTGAAACCTTCTTGGAACTGTTGTAGACTGGAGATAGATGATATCATATTCCTCCCTTTGTTGAACCCTCTTTCAAACCAGCGGTCCTCTCTGTCTAAAATGTGGATTTGGTGTCTTCAAAAGAGTGGCTTTTGTTTTTTAAATGATGGTTTTGTTCTCCTATGTTGTGCCATGTGTTTATGAAATGGTTGCTTTGTTTTCCCAATGCACAACATAGGAGAACAAACCCATCATGACAAGATTCAGCAGTCCATCTGCATTTAAAAGACAAAGACCAGTATTTTGAAGACAACAAAGTCCACATTTTGGACAAAGAGGACCACTGGTTTGAAAGAGGGGTCCAAGAGGCCATCTATGTCAAAACTGAACAGTCCTCTCTCAACAAAGGGGGAAGGATACAACATCATCTATCTCTAGTTTACAATAAAGTATTTTCAACAGTTCCAAAAAGGCTCCACACCCATTTGTACTACTCAGATGACCCTGATGATGACACTCAAGACTCTTTATAAGAATGCAAATGACCAACTGTCTGCAAGGAGTATGAATCCTTCCATTCCCGACCATCCAGTCAGAGCTGAAGAAGCTTCTTGGATGGGAAGTGAAACATCTTCAAAGAAAAACAAAAATCCAGTTGTGCCTTGAAAAAGCACCTTTGGGACAATTATGACCTGGATGACTGAGAATCTCCATAGACAAGAACAGCTGTCTTCAGTAACTAACAATACTTAATAATTCAAGATTATCCTTTAATAAATAAGATTTGCTTATTTTAATACAATTATAAAAATATTTAGGTCAATAATTATACCCCATTTATTTTGACAATATTTTAAACTGTCATTTTAAAAATATACCTCGATTTCCACTTATAATTACCTGAGAAGGTGCACTACAAGAAAGGCCTGAAAGCTCAGTTATCCGTGCTGCAGCAGTTGGATTACTGGAACTGATGAGAATAGGAGGGCTGATTTCCATTGAATGACGATTCTGAGAAGACTGTGTAGCCTTATTGGACATGGTAAGGGAAGTAAAAGAATGGCGTTTTTTGGTGTTCTTCTTCACATCAGTATGCTTTTGAACTAAATTGCAATGGGATGTACCAGATGTGCCTTCTCCAGAATCTACTGTAGAAACTGATGGTTTGTCTAGTTCAATAAGTTGTTTTGCTGTTGAGTTAAACTGCAAGACAATAATCATAAATATTAACTCTAACATTTGTTTAAAAGAAAAATTACATTAGTTCCATTGTAATTACAAATTGTTCATTAAGTTTTATTTTTGTATCAATCTTGAATGTTTTGTGATTCATTACATTTGGCTGCTCTATATACAGTATGTAAATGTGAGAAGAGAAGAAATCTTTATTATCTTCTACACTTATTGCTTAATAATATTGAAAAATATCTGTGAAGTGAATTACTGCAATTATACTTAAACCTCTTTGGGATCACAGCTAAAGTAATCTTTATGTTTAATTATATCACAAAGTACAGCCACATATTGTTTGATTTTTAAACAAGATTTAGAAAACAGGATTCAAGTTGGTATTTTAAGTAATATGTACCTCTAATTTTATGGGTTGTAGATCTTCTTCTTTTGGCTGTTCCCGTTAGGGATCACCACAGCGAATCATCTGTTTCCACCTAACTCTATCCTCGGCATCCTCTACACTCGCCCCAGTTAACTTCATGTCCTCTTTTAGCACATCCATGTATCTCCTCTTTGGCTTTCCTCTTGACTTCTTGCCTGGCAGTTCCATCTCCAACATTCTTCTACCAATATAACCTCTATCCCTCCTCTGCACATGTCCAAACCATCTCAATATGGCCTCTCTGACTTTGTCCCCCAAACCACTGACCTGAGCTGTCCCTCTGATGTGCTCATTCCTAATCCTGTCCATCCTGATCATTCCTGGAATCTCAACATCCTCATCTCTGCTATCTCCATCTCTGCCTCTTGTCTTTTCCTCAATGCTACAGTCTCTAACCCATACAGCATAGCTGGTCTCGCTACTGTCTAGTACATCTTTCCTTTGATTCTTGCTGACACTCTTCTGTCACAACATTCCTGACACCTTTCTCCACCCATTCCAACCCACTTGCACTCGCCTCTTCACCTCTTTTCCCCACTCCCGGACACACTGGACTGTTGACCCCAAATACTTAAACTGCACCATCTTGACCTCAGGCCCCTGTAACCTCACTGTTCCACTGTAGATAGATGCAGAAAAAAGCAATTTTATGTGCAACTAAATCTGTTTAAATTATCAGAAATTTACTTATTAAATAGACTTTTAAAGAGAAAAAAATTAATGATAGATTTCCAGGAAAAAAAATCACATATAAATATATACACACACCACATACATAAAGGCAAAAGCTGCCAGTTAACTGTAAAACTTCAACCTCTTTATTGCCAGTTATAAATTTAGAGGAGAACTATGGAAAGATATAGTATCAAAACCCCTTTAAACATTTTTTTTTACAAAAGTCAATTTATTGCTGTAAAAATCTGAAAGTTAGCAGATAAAGCAGCTGGATCAGATTTATGTCAAAACTGCAATATATTCCTTATCATATAACATACCAAGACTGTTGATTTAAAGGCAAAGGCTCATTTAAATTATTATTAAATTATTATTTAAATTATTATTCATTTAATTATTTAATGATTGTGATAATCATTAGTATCCTAAATTATTAAGATTAGATTTTAACTATCAGTATTTGTCTTTCACACCTTTAGCTAATGAACTTCTTACATTAATTCCCACCCAAACTAAAGTTTCTTCTTATGAGTTTGCATAAATTTACAATCCTTCCTCATAATTTATGTACTGAAAATTTCTTAACCAATAAAATGCACTAGGAACATTTATAAATTAAAATGTAAGGTTGTACTGGGCATAACATTTTCTTTCTATTTTTCAAGCTTGATTATATTAAACTTGCCTATTCAACGTGACTACCTAACAATCTTTTCTTTTTATTAAAATTTCTTTCTTTCCAGTACTGTATAATCACATTTAATCACAATCTAAATTGTATCTAGAAATTATTATAATGCAGTGCTCAATGTAAGAAAGAATAATAAACTGCATTAGTCCCCTATAATACCTCAAATTTCTTCCTTGAGAGTGCATCTGCTATAGCAGTTTTCATTTGAGCAATGAATATTAAAATCAAACTTCTGAAAAAACTGCACAGAACTGCACAGAGTAACAATGTCTCATTTTGTTTTCATTTGTGACTAGGCAAGCTATTGCACAAAAAGATAAAGTTTTCTAACCCATAATTTGGTTGGAAATTTTGCTAAGGATGTGAATACTGTAATTTAAACTAAGGCTAAAACATTCTCATTTAAAAAGCAGTATTATGAACCATTCATTATAGAAAGAATAATACTGGCCAGATTACATATGTTGGAACCAAATATAATTCTAAACAACTTGCTTCCTAGGAAATTAAGCCAACTTCATAAGTATTCAGTATTTATGTCATGTGATTAAAAGTTTAAAATATTCTGAATACTGAAAATTACTATGCAAATTTGTTAATATTCAAATGTTACTAATAATCGGTTTTACAGTATTTTATTATTTCCTGATAAAGAGGTGGGCATATATGTCTGTCTGAGATATGATTTCTTGATGAGAAGCTAAGGGCAGTTCAGTGATAGAATTATTAGAATTATACTTTGTCGTCATTGTACGTATATATACAATATACACATGCAATGAAATTCACATAACACCCAGTGACCAGACCCAATATACACACCCACATAACAATCCCCCATCAACAATCCCACCCACCAAAATTTCCTGCTCCCTAAAAACACACAAGCATCCACACAACAGGCCCAGTAATACTGCCAGCAGCTCACACATAATGGTCCTTAAATTTATTGTTAAGTGCAATTATAGCTCTGGGCTAAGAACTTCAAAAAACATGTGGTCTGAGATTTAATCGTTCTATATCTTCTGCCAGAAGGCAACAGTTCAAAAAGATTGTAAGCAGGATGGGAAGAGTCTCAGAATGTTGTACAACTTCCTCAAACAGCGAGATGTGAAAACATCATCCAGGGCTGGTAGCTGGAGCCCGATGATATTTTGGGCAGTTTTAATAATTCTGCTACAGAGCAACTCCCATACCATATGAGTATGCCATATGTCAGGATACTCTAAATGGTGCTGCAATAGTAGGACAGAAGAAGATGCTTAGATAGATTTATCTTCTTGAGCATTCTCAAGAAGTATAGCCTTCTTCGCAAGCATATTAGCATTCATAGTCCATGAGATATACCGTAAGTGCCCAGAAATTTAAAACTACCAACCCTCTCCACCTCTTCGCCATTTATGTACAATGGTAAATGTACATCTCTCTTCCTCCTGAAATGAATTATAAGTCCTTTAGTTTTTTTGATGTTAAGTGTAAGATTATTTTCTTTACACAACAGTATCAGCCCTTATACTTCCTTTCTATAAGCAGATTCATTGTTCTTGCTAATGAGCCCCACCACTTTTGTGTCATCTGCAAATTTAATAATTGCATTGGTGTTATACAATGGGATGCAGTCATGTGTGTACAAGGAATAAAGGAAGGAGCTTAGCACACAACCCTGAGGGGCTCCTGCGCTTAATCAGAGTAGAAGAGTGGTGAGATCTCATCCTTATTGACTGTGGCCTATCTGTCAGGAAATCCTTTATCCACAAACAAATCCTTTGATCTATACCCAAATTAGACATTTTAAAAAAGAACCTGTCAGGTAAAATGGTGTTAAAGGCAGAACATCCACAAATAATGACCTTACATATGTTCCCCATTGTTTTAAATGATTCAATACAGTATGGACAACAACAGACGTAACATCATTGGTTGATCTATTTCTCCTATATGCAAATTGACATGGGTCCAAAGTAGGTGTAAGACTAGCCTTGATGTGGTTCAATACCAATCTCTCAAAACATTTCATAACAACAGATGTTAAAGCTACTAGTCTATAATCATTGAGAGATACCACTACTGTCTGCTTAGGGACTGGCACAATGATAGATGTCTTCAGGCAGGCAGGAATAGAGCACTGCAACAGGGATAGATTGAAAATATCTGTGAACACTCCAGCTAACTCTGCAGCGCAGTCCCTAACGACTCGTCCCATAATTCCATCTGGCCAGCTGCCTTCCGGATGTTAATTTTCTGGAAAATGTGTCTTACATCAGAAATCTGCATAAAAGTCTATCGATGGTAGATGTTAGTGGTATGCTGTCAGTGGTAGATGCTGGAATGATGGTTGTCCCTGTTTCCACCTCAAAGCAGCTGAAGAATTGATTTAACTGCTCAGCCAAAGAAACACTACTGCCAGTCAGACTGTTTTTGTTGCTCTGCCCCATAATTTGTTGCAGACTTGCCATACCCGACGAGAGTCCAAACCCTCAAAATGGTGTTCAATCCTCCATCTATATTATTATTATTTATTATTATTTATTAAATTTATATACCGCCCCCTCTCCCTGGGGACTCGGGGCGGTTTACAGCA
>JAEANM010016792.1:0-13162 GCA_017656035.1 Myanophis thanlyinensis
CAATTTTTAAATTAAACATATGTGGAATAATTCACAAATTAGAGCAGGTAATGATTAAGATTATATTAGGTAGTTGAGGAATCTTTTATAGCATTCTTCACCTTTTTAAAAAAAATGGCATACTTAAAATAGTACTAAGGTCTTTGAAGAATAAAGACTTCTTGTTAGTGCTTTTTGAAATGGTTTCTATGTTGTAGTTGTAGGTCAGTTCAGGAAACACATGGGAAGGACTGTCTATATCTACAAGTCACTACACTGGATTCTAGTTAACAGTAGAAGAAGCCATTCAGCTATTTCGTACATTTAGAAAGCAAGCATAGGTATTTTCTTCTAAAGGACAAACAGTAGATGACATTTGTACCAAAATAGATCCATTGGCAATAGTGCAACTAAATTTATTTAGAACCATTAATAACTTCTACCAAGCAACTAACTATAATATCAAGTAAAATTACTGTTTATGTAGAAAGATTATATTTAAAATAGAATAGAGCTGGAAGTGAACTTGGAGGTCTTCTAATCCAGCCCTCTGCTCAGGCACAACAATCTATATCTGCTTAGTAGTCTATTCTTAAAAACTTCAAATCAGAGGTGAAATTTATCAGGTTCTAGCAGGTTCTCTAGAACTGGTAGTAAATTTTCTAAGCAGTTTGGAGAACCGGTTGTTAGACGAAATCTCCTTGTTTTTTGTTTTTTCCCACTTTACACCTTCACAGGTTAATCCTGTGAGGAAGGCAGGAAAAATCATTCTATTGTTGTTTCTATCTTAATCTTTATTGCCCTGCTTACAGAAACTGCCCACCCAATCAATTGACCAACCAAGCCATATCCACAGAACCAGTAGTAAAAAAAAAATGAATTCCACCACTGCTTCCAGTGATATAGTGCCACAATTTCTAAAGGCAAGCTGTTTCACTGGTTAATTGTTCTCACTGTTGGGAAGTTTCTTCTTAATTCCAGATTGCTTCTCTCTTTGATTAGTTTCCAACCATTATTTATTGTCTTGCCGTCTGATGCTTTAAAGAATAATTTGATCTCCTCTTCTTTGTGGCAGCCCCTCAAATACTGGAATACTTGTATCATGTCACCCCTAGTTCTTATTTTCTTTAGACTAGCCAAACCCAAAACCTGAAGCCAGTCTTCATGTGGTTTAGTCTCCAGGCTTTGATTGTCTTAGTTACTCTTCTTTGAACTTTTTTCCAAAGTTTCAATATCTTTTTTGTAGTATGGTGACCAAAATTGGTTGCGATGTTCCAGGTATGGTTTTACAAAGCAACACTAATATTTCACATGATCTGGATTCTATGCCTCTGTTTATACAACCCAGGATTGTGTTAGCTTTTTTTGGCTGGTGCTGCATACTGCTGGCTCATATTCAAGTGATCATCCAAGGTCCTTCTCACAGTTACTGTTTTTGAGCAAGGTCTCACCTAATCTACAGTTATACCTTTGGTTTTTCCTGCCTAAATGTTAAACTTTGCTTTTCTCCATTTATACACAGATGTCTAAGAGCAGACCCTGTTGACATAATGAAAGCAACAAAGTAAATTAATTTCAAAGAGATTAGTGCAGAAGACAGAGAAATTGTCTTCAGAGTAGTTCAGTAGTTAATAGCTGTTATTAATTTTCCTAATTATGTCTCCATGTCAGGAAATCACTTTACACATTTCCTATAGTTATCCCTGAACATTGTTTGCAATCCTTTTACTCAAGTGATCACATTGTTGTTGAGTATTTCATAAACATTAATATCATCATCCATTCTTAATGTTATGATGAGTCGATCTCTCCATTTTCTCATATATTGAAAAGCAGGTGAGTGTTTCTCTTACTTCTTCTATTACACTAGGAAATTAACTGTGTAAGAGGAATATTTGCTTTTCAGGATTTTCTTTATAGATTTTGTCATGTGAATGTTGCTAGTGCTTCAATTTGTAGGCTTGGGCCAGTCTGCTATAGATAATCCTGAAATAAATTCAACCATTAACAATATAAAACAATGTAGTTTGTGTATCAGTATGTTTTAAATGTGATATATACCTATAGAGATTATTCTCATTACTACATAATTATAAGTGCTATTAATAATGTATAAGTATACCCTGTAATAATTGTAATGAGAGAAAATAGAACCATTATATTTCTTATTTGATTTAAATGGTTAGAACTGCTTCATCAATTGGGTAATGCTTATTGTTCACAAATGAAGATGTGTTTTGTTGATTCATTGATATTGACTTCTGGGTAAGCAATGGCAGACTGAAGATAACTGCTGAGTTAACAAACCTTTCCTGTCATATAAATAAATAGACAGAGATAAATAAATGTTGCCTTGAAAACTGTGAATAACAAAACAAAATCTCCACAGGATAGTGCATTAAAAATATTTACAAGAGATGCACCAAATGTACACAAATGCACACATAAAAAGTGCTGTGATCCACTACAAATAGAAACTTTTTAAAAACAAAGAAACCTCTCTTTAAAGAGATTGGAGCAGAATCCAATGTATTACTTTAGAAATCTGCAGAAATATAGCTTCGTTAACAAAACTGCAACATTACTAGCTAAAGTATGTGTGTATGTGCATTTCCTAGTCAGTCTGCCATTGCTTGTCCAGAAGTCAATATCAATGAATCAACAAAACACATCTTCATTTGTGAATAATAAGCATTACCCATAGAGCCAAAATGTTTCCTAGAGAGAAGTATTGAGGGGGTTATTAAAAAAAACAGCTTTTTTTTTTTTTTTGCAGTGGCATGTGGTAATTAACAAGAGGTAAGAAAAGAAAATATGGTAAATTTGGGGAAAAGAAAACAATGATGGCTAAGGAAAGGTAGGAACTGGGAAGATCAAGTCAGGAACCAGGTTCTGTGAATGAGGGCTTAAAAGACTTTTTCCAGATTGTGAACACACTTATCCAAAGTGGTTCAGAAAAACTTCCAAAGCACAATGTATTTAGTCTGAGTTTGAAACAAACACATGATCTATTTCATGCATAGTAATAAAGGAAATCTAAAAATGTAGACTAACTGTGAATTTTAATCACATCCAGGGATTAGATTATTTCTTGTAGGTGTATGTTTCATGAAAATCTCAGAGGGCAATTAACAAACTTAAATAAATAACCTGTCATTTTATGCAGCAAGAAAATCATGTCTGTTTGAACATTTTTTCTGCTTATTTCATGTGATACTTGATATCTGCACAAGAGGTAATTTCTTTAATATTAGACAATTAGTGATTATTTCAGTGTTCTTTTCTAAATTTGTCATAACATTTCTCCAGACGAGATAAATGCCGTTGCTAAGATTAAAGTGCATGTCTTTACAAATAGGCAACATATCTTTGAAACCACTAATTATAATAAACATATCATATAAGAAATATCGGGTAGCCTCATCTCATATATCAACTGTAAAGAAACATTGCAAGCTTTACATCTTACTGCAATAGTTAAGCCAAAGTTGAGTAAAATATGGCTTTCCAGATGCAGTTGCACTCCAATTTCCATCAAACTTAATTAGCATGGAGAATAGTCATAAATGATAAGAGATTTGCCCTACATTACTGGAAAACAAGATTCCTCCTCAAGATTCCTCCTCTTTCCTGTATAATGGTAAAGAGACATTTGTTTTTCCAAGTTCTTCATTTTAGTTGAGCCACCATTCTAAATTAGTGAACAACATTTAGAATTCCTTATAAGCCAACAGCTTAAAATGTTTTAATATTGGTTTTGTACATCAAGTTTAAATATTCTTCAAATATTTTGAAGAAGCTTGGTTGAAATTAGAGTTTAGAAATCCCTGCCATTCAGAGACTGAGTGACTGATCAACAATTATACAGCCAGTAAGTTCGTCTTGTTTCCTAGTTTAATCCTTCTCCTGAAATTTTATTCACTGCTTCTGGGTCTGAGACAATAGAGAATAAGTCCTCCTTCTATGTATCAGACAGCTATTATATGTCTGCTCAGTCCTCTTTCTATAGGCTCAACATTGTTATTTCCTTTTATTCAGTCATGTCTGATTCTTGGACACTTCCTAGATAAGTCTTTGTGACAAAGATTTTCAGAAGTGATTTGCCATTGCTATTTTCCTAGGACTAAGAGAACGTGATTAGCCAAAGTCACCCATGTAGGCTTCATGCCTCAGGTGGGACCTAAACTCACAATCTCCTAGTTTCTAGCCTGATGACTAAACCACAACACAACCAGATCCTTTCACCCTTCCTTGTACGGTTTGGTTTCCAGATTTTTACCATGCAGGTAAGTCAACCTCTGAACTAATTTGAATCTATCACTGTCCTCTTTGAACTGTGATACTCATAATTGACTTTAAGGGGCAAACTCAACCATAATAAATGAGCAAAAGTTGGTGATATAGAAAAATTGGATGTGTTTGCATAAAAAGACTAAAATCTATTGGAGATCTATTATGGATAATGCTTCTTTAAAACAATGTTTTTCTAATATCCTCTACCTACTAAGTTCAGGGAGAAAATGGATTGCATAAATATGACAAAATGTAAAATTTTCAGAGGATAATATTCTATTGAATTACATACTTATTACATAGATTTGACAACTCAACAATATAAATGGATTCTACATGCCCTTACTATGGCTAAAAGAATTATACTACATCATTGGAAGGATAAATATATAACCCCATTTACTCATTGAATTGAAAACCTCTGATTGCATTGCCATCTATGAGTGGATCTGCCTACAGACTAGATATTGTATGGACAAGTATAACAGAATATGGACTGATACAGAATATAGTATTAATACAGAACACAAGTAGGTTAAAAAAGAATAACAGTTATATATGAGTATTGGAACTATTATCTCTTATAATGATATATTGTTTAAAAAGAAACATTTTATGTGTTGTTTTCCTCCTTGAGAAAGTGTGATTTGTACTGTAATTTTCTTCATACTTTTTTTTTTACAATTTAAAAATTTAAAAATAATAAAGTTGATGAAATTAAATTACTTGGTGATGTTGAATATCTACATTGCAAATGAAATGCTATGCACATTAATCCTTAAAACTCACAATACACCTGAGAATCTCAGTAAGAAAAACTGATCTTTCTCTACTCTCCAATTATTTTTTCTCACTTATCTCTTTTTCTATTACTTTTTAAAGCAAACAAAAATAACAAAGGAATAAGCATGGTGCACATATGCTTTAATACATAATCTCAATGTATTCCAATGTATTTTGAGGGGGAAAATAAGGGTAATAGACTAGAAAAGATATGTTGTTTGACTGAAAACATTGTGAATCCTCAAAGTTAGTTGGAATTGAGAGTTTGTAATAAAGTGTATGTGCAATATAAATTTTCATTTCTTGACCTATTGCATCCTTTTTTCTACACAAAATAGATTAATCTTTGTTTCATAGTATGAGAGAGTGTTAAAATTTGAGATACATTTTCATTCTTATAAGTCCATGTAAATAAATAGCATTATCTTAATATAAAATTAGATATGAGCATGAAACTCTAAATTGGGATTGAGTTTAAAGAAATATTTGTAGGGGGGTTTTTTCAGCTCAAAATCTTCATCTGCATTTGATTTAATTAAAGCAATGTCCTTTGATATACCAAGCCAAAATTCCATAATTTAGTATTCAATTTATTAATATAGTGCTTCACATTGGGTTTTTTTTCAATTATTTAAGTATATAAATACATTTCTTTCATTGGATTAAATAGATTTAATAATGTACTCCTGTTCTTTACATAAACATTCAATTCATGATTGTACGTTGTTCAAAGCTTTTTTTAAAATAGAAATGTATTATATGTACTGAATTACTTCCAGACAAAGAGATAGATCCAACATTTGTAACTCTTTCATAAAAAAGTTTATCATTTTGTCCCATACACTGAGACATACATTACAGAAATTTAGCACACATCTGAATAGTGTCAAGAGATATTTTCCACTTAGATTAACCAATTTAGACAGAAACTTTGGTTTTGTCTCAATTATCAACAGTGTAATCCTCAATTGAATTCCACTTTCAGGATTTACCATCCATCATTCTCTCTAAAGTCTCCCTTGCTGAGATAAAGCTGCCAGCATGCCCAAACGTTTGGAGTATACTATTTCTTTTTTAAAGTGAATTGATGCTGAGAATTACAATGAACTCTTTGGAGCTTTAAATCTGTCTTTCATGGTGATAAATCCTTCACATATCTTTAGCAAATAGAAGGAAGAGGAATCTAAAAATTGCATAAAAACATAATGGCTCCTTTAAATTTTGCTTCTTTCCACACAGTAAGAATGTAGAACTCTGTCCTGAAATGGAACAATAGTGACTATTATGCTGAAATCTGATACTTTGACAAGTTAAAGTACTGTCTTGTAAAATCAAAATCCCTAGACATATCAAAAGTACTCTCACTCAACAAAGATTAGCTGGAATAAAGGAGTGTGTGTGTGTGTGTGTGTGTGTGTGCTTGTGTGTATGAGCATATGACTTAAACATATTTTGAGATCAAGACAAAATGCTTACATTTATACCTAATTAATCTTTTTTAAAAAGACCAAATAAATATAGACATTGAAACTGTTAACTCAAAATAAAAGAGAAGAACTTAAGCTCCTAGAGAAAAGTTCCATAAAGATGGGCTCTAGCACGAGACCCAAATACTAGTCCCAGTGACCGACCCAGATTGGATCCTGTAACATTATCTTGGGACACTTATATTCACCTTCATTCACCAAAAGAACTTAACTTACATTTCTTTGTCAAAGTAAAAAATAATAATCAGAAGTACATTGATGGTGCTTCATGAAGAGTTGTGTGAATTGAACTTAGTTTTACAAGATTTGCATTTCTGCCAACATTTTTCTGATAAAAAGTCTGCATATGTGATAGCTTTCTTTTTGCTTTATCAACATAGCAACATCCTGAAACTTAAAAATAACAAAGATAGCTCCGACTTCTGACCAAAGGATCATATTACTCTAATATTTCTGTAAAATCCATAAAGTAAATTTTTGCAGCACTTTGTATTACAAGAAAAAAAAAAGTGAAATCTACTACATTTTTAGGTTGCTCAATGGCTAGGACGCTGAGCTTGTTGATCAGAAGGTAGGCAGTTTGGCGGTTCAAATCCCTAGCGCCGCATAATGGAATGCACTCCTGTTACTTGTCCCAGCTTCTGCCAACCTAGCAGTTCAAAAGCATGTAAAAAGGTAAACAAGCGCTCTATGCGCTTTTGGCATTTAGTCATACCAGACACATGACCATGGAATTATCATCAGACAGTGCTGACAGTTTCTATTTATAAACAGTTTCTGTTTCTAGAGTTAGAAATGACTAGCACATATGTATGAGAGGAACCTTTACCTTTACCTTACTACATTGTTGCGTTCTGGCCATAATCACAAACTACTTATTCATAGCATTTTGAAAGATTTCTCCTAGGCTGATCTTTCTCTTTTTGTCTTTACCTAATGAAAATATATAAAGCAAGCAAATGTTATGCTCTCTTCTAGGAATCAGAAGATATTTTATAAAAAAAATCTTGTTATTATTTGCAAATTGAACATTACAGAAATCCATTTCTTGTTTTCTTGTTCAAGCACACAACTACATAAAATAAATTTCATCTGGTATTCTACATTTTGATGAAACCAGAAGAACATCTGACTTGGTTACTAACAAGTGTGCAAGGAATCAGTTTTCAGTCTCTAAGAACTATTGCTATGTGCATGTATAGGGATGCACATATGTGTGCCTGTGAATTTGTTTCTTCTCTTTTGTGTTTGTAGTTTTAACTAGGGGGAAAAAGCACCTTTAAATCTTTGCAAGTTACATTTCATTCAAAAGCTATAGAACCCATACAAGTAGAGGTTATTGTTGCTAGCTTTTGGAGCATGAGAAAAATAAAGAAGGAATGTGAATTGCAAGGAAAAATTTATTCCAGGGTTATCGAAATTAAGCCTGTTCAAACTTGAATTTTTAGTATATGTGAAAAAGCAGCTTTCTTGTAGCTGTTCTTACAATATCACGATATACACCTGACTGGAAAAGGTTACCTCTGTCACATATCTATTTTGTTTTCATTCTTTCCTGAAGAATGTTATAACAACTAAAAGAAGGTATAATCTTCTATAATTTTAGAGATCAGATTACCTGCTAGAGAGCTTGGATTCCATCTTCTCTTATTCTCACTGCTGAAAAATGAATAAAATGCTTTGTGCATGTGAGTATAAGGCTTACATTTATTTTTCCGTCAAGAATGATACACCAAATGTTATTCAACATTCTTTTAGCAAAGAACAAAAAAATACCAATAGACATACTCCCTTTAAAAAGAGGAAAAAACATATAAGTAAAATGCAAAGTTTTCAGTTTGGGAAACAATACAGAAAACACTTTATTGAGTACTGGAAGGCAAAACCTATGATTTGCATTAATCTTTAATATTGACTCATGGAATATCCTGAGATTTAGATGAATGAAGTGTTCTTTCAGACACACTGCATATAAGAATGCCTAGATCCATGTAAATCAGAGTTGTTTTATGATTCATACTGAAAGGCAGATTACTCCCATTTATATAGAATATCACATGATTTCAAATTTCATATATATATATATATTAATTAAATGTAGTTGGTAGCTGTCTTTAAGCAATGAAATATGTTGTCATTTTATTGGTTAGAGGAGTTGACTACAGTAATTTCCTAGTCCAGCATCTTAATCACTACAATGCAATCAATTAATATTTCACCCTTTAAATATGATATAGTACAAGTTTGTAGAAGATTTTTGGAACTCTACCTTGGATTAATTCAGAACCACTAGTATGGATCTGATTTTGCATCATCTTACCATCTCTAAAAGTCAATTGCTTTTAAAGCTGAGAAGCTTCAAAAGAGTGTTTTGAATGAAGTGTTCCATTCCAGCAGTGTGTTCACTTCTGAAATAACCATCCAGTCTCCTTTGGAGCCCTGATCACACAGAGATAATGCCAGGAGAAAAGACTGAGAGAAGACTTCTCCAACAGCACTAGGTTGAGATGATTTTAGGTCTCTCTGTCAAGGTAAACCAGAACAGAGCAAACCAGATTGCCATTATATAAAGAAACCTGTTTATTACTTTGTGTAAACCTAATTGTTTTCTTATGTCTCTAGATGCATTCATAAAACTGTCTCAATTTCTTGTCTAAGGATAAAACATTGCTAAAAATAAGAACCAACCAACACACATACAATATCTCTCTCTTTCACACACACACACCTTCTGTTTCTGAAATTCTGTAGGCTTTTTAAATAAGCATCTCTTATCCTGTTTATTATTTTCATAGTAATTAGCCAAAGATCGTAGAAATATTCTTATAAAATGATAAATCCTAAAATCCTTTGTCTGAAATTTGGCACCTGAATTTCCACATGGAAACATCAGTTCAAATGATGCACTATTTAGAAATGATATTATTGTGACTCTGTTTTGTTCCTCATCACCATAGAATCAGCAGCTTTTAATCATTCAAAGTTTCCTGCTGGAGTTATAGCAGTATTTGACTATTCTCCATTTTTCATTAAAGCTTTTCTGTGTATGTAAAGATTTGAGAATTTAACAAGCTAATTATAACCCTTGACAAAAACACTGCTTCACTGATTCTATAGTCTCTCTGGTGTAAAAGCCTACTTTTTCTAGAACAGCAACACTAATTGTTTTTATTATCTTAATAATCTTAACATTTCCTTATCTAATAACTGTTAACTTAATGTGTTCCTATAAAGCAGATTTAAATTACTACATTCACTGTTGATTTCAAGTTTCTGCGCACTGTATTAATTATCTAGAAATGTGTCTAAGATTTCCTGCAGCAGGTTTGCAGCCTCCTTAATATCTTCCTTGCAGACACTTTAAACACACTGTAGCAATTTTAAAATTCATCATCCCTATAATTTATACAAACCTGTAATTGATACTTATAAGCACTGTGCATACCAAAAAGAAAAAAGAAAAGAACAAATGGAAGAAGACCAAGAAAACAAAAAACCCTTAGCTGCTATCACTGTAACTTACAAATCTTTAATTTGAGAATATAAACACAGTGATGTTGAGAAAAAAGAAACACATTTATTGTTCTTTGGTTTCTACCTCAACTTCTTTCCTACAAAATGCCTTGCCATTGTGCTTGGTCTGCTAAAGACTTTTGGAAATGGGTGAAAGGAAACACATGTATCTGGCAGGCTAGAAAACAGAAAACACAACCCAGCAATATGTCAGTGAAGATTCTCAGTCACCCAGATAGAGTTGTCTGGAAGCTGAGTAATAGCAACTGGACTTCCTTCTCTTTTTGGTCTGAAATGTTTCACTGCTTATTCAAATAGCTTCTTCAGACTGAGCATGTTGGTTAGGGGCACCCCATATTTGTCTCCCTGTGTGGTTTCATTTTTCATCTAATCTGAATATGCTCATTAGATAATTAGGCAGAGAGTTGTTGCAATGTAAAAGTTCTAACTTCCTAAATCTTAATCTTAATCTTCCTAGTGACTGATGAAAGAGAGCATCAAAAATTGGAGACAAAATAGAAAAAGGAAAATAAAAGTCCACTTACCAATCCAGCAATAATTAAAAGAAAACAATTATAAGCATATTTACTAAAAAATAAACCATGTGAAAATCATCTATGGGATTTATTATTTTGTAGATTTTTGTAGTATATAGATTCTATACCATTCTAGGCTATTTTTCATAATTAGATGAGAAGAAAAATCCAATGGCATTACTTTTGAAGATATAAAGGACTGTACTACAGATGAAAATAGCAGTCTATCATTTTCCTTTTAATGTCAGAATGCTACCTTTTTGAATATTTGCTTTTTTTTTAGTCTTATATTCAGTGGTGGGATTCAAATAATTTAACAACCAGTTTTCTGCCCTAATGACCAGCTGAACCAGCAGTTCTCTGAACTGCTTAGAAAGTTAACAACCAGTCTAGCAAATAGGTGCGAACTGGTTGAATCCCACCTCTGCTTATATTCCATTTCCAAATAACTGTGATTAAAAGTTTATAAGCCGTAGAAAACAGGCATAATAAGTATTAGAAATGTCCTAAAATTGCATTTATTCCTGAAGATATTAAAGGAGAAAGTGATGGTGGCATATTTTATTTTATTTTTTATTTTTATTTATCTTGAAATGATTCTATGCACAATTTAAGGTGAGATCCAAAAAAGCTACTTTAAAAATTATGTGGTCATCCATAGTGATTGATGACTTGACTCTGACCAGATCTTCAGTACCAACCATTCTCAGTCTTGCACTATACAGATGTTTTAACTGGGAAGACTAGCATCCAAAGCTAGACTGGCACTGATTTGGCAGAAAACTGCCTTGTAACTTAATATGTTTTCATTTGTTCATTGGGATTTTCTTCTCCAAATACTTCAGGTACATTATGAATATTCAAAGGAGAAGTTAGTGAATGGACTGCTGAGCAATAGCAGACATAGACCTATAACAGGAATAAGATATATAGGAAAATGACAGGGGTGGATGATCACTTTAGTGAAAATGGCAAATGAATTATTTCATGCTGTTCATGAGAAGGCAATGGTAAAAAAATACACCAATAAACAAGCTAAAGTGATTGATGATACAACTTCAGATGATGGTCCCCATCAAGTTGGATAGCATGCATAAGCTATAACTGAAGGAAGGGGATAAGCTTTTTAGAGTACCAGTGGTTGTTTATGATGCAGCTAGATTAAAACTTTCAGTACATATAGTTGCTGCTTTTGTCATGCAGAAAAATAAAATTGAACACTGCATGGACAGATTTATAGTGACAACATGAAGTCAAAGAAACATGATTAGAAAAGCATTCAACAAACTGAAAGATGGAATGAATCACTTACACATTAACATCTTAAGCATAAAAAGTTTGAAGTGGATTGTAATTAGACATTTTTAGTCAGATCAAATTGCTTGATCCTCAGGACTTTAAAACCATAGAACAAATAATATTGATTTTCTAGACAGGAAGGATAAAGCAAAGAGAGTACTTGGGTACAATACTATTGCCGAGCATCAGTTAGATTCCATAGGCAGCTCTTTTATAAGGCAGTTATCCAAGTTTGTGCTGCAACCACTGGTGCAGAAGAAGAGGAGCTGTCATATTTTATGATAAATTAAATCTGAAATAAAAGAGATCATTAAAATAGGATATGGTCCTTGGGGTTAGAGAATGAGAAGCAAACTAGAAAATATTAATGAAGACAATGAAGTTGAACTATATGGTTTGGGAAACAGAAATTAAACATGTTTATATTTCATTGTTAATTGAGTCTTCGTACAACTAAAACAACACCTCTATGGATGGGGACTATCAGACAATGCACCAAAGTCATATTGACTATATAATTGGTACAAGGAGATTATTACTGCAGAAACATGCCATAGGATGATTCTGAAACTGCCCAAGTGTAAATTCCAAGTCAAGTTAAAGAAAGGGAATCAATTCTCACAATATGATTTTAAGCCATAGTTTTCAAGAAGAATATCAAGAATTGCTATGGAGAAAATCACAGAAAGAATGAATTTACAAAATGATTTCCCAAGGCCAAAATACAGAAAAAAGCAAACTGGGTATCAGAATTGATGTGGAAATTCTCAGGAAGAGAAGAAAAGCCAAAAACAAGAAAGTCAAAGATCTTGTGAAGAAACATCAGCGCAGAACTTTTAAGGACTGGCCCCCTACTAAATTTATTCCCCAAAGGGTTTTTAATTTGGATTTTTTAGTTTAGGGTTAGGGAGGGGGCTTTGTTGGGAGGGGGGAGGTCTTGTATCTGAGGCTAAGGCCAGACCAAGGGTTGAGCACGTCGGAGAGGGTCGGGAGATTGGTGGTTCGGGTCAAGGAAGGGAGGGAGGTTCCGGGGGGCAAGTGCATTGTATTAGCACAGTCGGTGGGAGAGGCAACTATGGCAGGTATAGGAGGCCATATCAAGTTTGGGGGGTGCGTTCCCGTTGGTTATATCCGGTAACGCGCTCCGACCCCCTAATTACTTCCTGTTCCCCGAGTGGTCAGTGTCCTTGGTCCTGGGGTCTTCGGCTGATGTTATGCAATGCCAGGTCCATTGTTAACAAGGCCCCCCTCATTCACGATCTGATCCAAGAG